>JAUMHN010053201.1:0-27637 GCA_032360265.1 Heliamphora ciliata
TGACATATTTGAGAAATTAATTAATTTAAAGTTATGAAAGTATGAAATATGTTGGTAAAGATGAGGCAAAAAAATAATAATAATAATAAATAATAAATAAATAAATAAAATAAAATAATATATGAATAAAGCAATTATAAAAAAGGGGTTATTATACGTAGTTGAAACTTCATACTTGGTTGGTTTGAATTAAATGGATTAAATTGATACCTAAATTGGAAATTTTGGAAACTTCAAAATTCTTCACATACATGTGAACCATATAAAGGAAGCGAAAATGGGTTGATGATTTATGAAAATTGGATAAGTGTTGATTGAAGGAAATCATGAAATGTGTTCGGGATTTATGAAATAGATGAATCTTGAGTTATTTGATTTTCAAAAAGAAATGGCATAATGTATGAATTGAGACTTCTAATTTTAACTGAGCAATTGACAGTTTAAATCGTATAAATTAAACAATCCATGACTCGATAAGTTGAACGTGAATGTGGAATTGACAAACTGGATAGATATGCAACAAGAGTGTTCATTGGTAATATGGAATTGGAAATATGATTGTGAATTGCAATTGAAAATATGGTTTTGAATTAAAATTGGAAATATGATATGATTGTGAAATTAAATTGAGGAGATGGACTCCTGGTTGCTAATAAATGATGTTACAATAATCGAATATGGAACCGACAGTTGTTTGATTGATATGGATGTGATTAAATTGGGCTTGACTAGCTCCGCGATGGAAGACTGGAAACTTGCGCAAGCTGGGTACTGTGTTCCCTCGGGTTAGCCCCCGTAAAACGGACTTGATTGTGTCGTGGTGAGTTATAGAGCTATCTATTCACCAATGGTTTCGCGTAGCCTATTGGGAGAATAGGGAGGGGTTTCTATAAGCTGCACCCGACATTGGTATTTGATGATTGTAGAGGTGAGTTATAGAGCTATCTATTCACCAATGGATTTAAGTAGCCTATTGGGGGAATAGGGAGGGGTTTCTATAAGCTGCACCCTACGTCGGTTCAGTATTTTGATTAATGAAAATAAAAGTGAAATCTAGATAAAGAATTTAAGAATGTGAAAGAAAGTGATGGATTTATAATGGAAAAAGGTGAATTGATAATTAGGTAATTGAATAAGAAGAAAACAAATATAAGAGCAAGAATTAATGAATTATAAAGAGATTATGTAATTAATCGATTCAATATGGGATTAATGGAAGGAAATGGAAATGTGAATAATAGATGGATGAATTAGAAAGAGAAATAACTAAAGACGAGTGTGACTAATGAAAAAGTAACAAAAAGAATAGAAATGAAAAGTTAATAGATAAATTAAGATACTGAAGCGAGTTTAATGATACTGTAACGTTGGAATAATTAACAAACGAACTAAGTGAATGAGTTAAGAAAATTTAAAGCCAAGAAATCTAAAAGAATTCATATTATCTTTGAAGTTTATATAAACTGGATGTGTATCTGAATTGAGAAATAAATAAAATCATACACTGCACTTTATTAGTCTTTATCCTACGAGCTTCGGCTCAGGTTGTCTATATCCAATTTTTTTTTCAGGTTGTACTACAAAGAGAAGGCGCATAGGCATTCTAAGGTTTTAAAGAATGAAGAACATGAAAATTTTTGAGAGACATGTAGTTATCTTTTTCAAAGTGTAAAGATGATGTAGTGCATGTATATATGCTTTGGCTAGATGTATTTACCACTAAGTTAACAATATCGTTAAGAATCTAAGAATTTTTCTTTGGATGAATGTAATAATTAAGAGAAATGAATGAAGTTTTAGATGTATAATGAATAGTTATGGTGCATGTACGTCTCTTAATCTTGTAGACTTTCTCTTAGAGAATGTGTGTACATGTAATGAAATGGAGATGGCAGCTGGTAAGTAGTTTTAACTATGATTGTGAGTTGAAATCCAAGCGGTGCCTGAGTATATATTGTGAATTGAGTTTGACAGGTTTACAGGAAACTTTGGGATAGTCCGAAAAATGGAGGAAACTCTGCCAACATTTTTGGAAAATATACTTAGAATATTTTGAGGTAGAGTTCGAGAAACGGTAAATTTTCTAGATTCAGTGTGCTTTCTTTAAAGGAGGTTCAAACCATAGATAGAGTTTTATAGAAAAGGTCCCCTCGGTAATTCGGTAACGTTGAGTTATCAAGTGGAGTTCACGTGACCCGGGAGTCGGGGCGTGACAAGCTCAATGCTATATGGTTTTGAGATTATGGGTCATGGTGCAATTATAGTTCTTTAGTGGTGTAAACTGTAATTCATTATTTTATGGAAATTGCAGAAATCGCTGTTAGTTTTCCAAAATTGCAGATACCGCTATAAGATTTGCTTAATTGCAGAAACCGCTGATACATGTCTGTGTTCCATTGGAAGTCTTACTCATAATTACTGTACAGGTCCCTACTGTAGCCCTATAAATATGCGGGTAGGCTAAACCAGTTTCATAACTTGTCTTCTATGACTAAAGCTGTCTTGGTTCTACCAGTACGAGTTCTTAGAAGATTGTAGCACACATTATATTCGGGAATCGAATAAAGAAATACAGTAGAAGATCTGATAGGAGCTTTAACTCGGATCTGTTTCCTTGGGATACCCTACAAAGAAACAGACTTCTGTCATCGGATTCAACTTATCCGCGTTTTCTTTCAGCACATGTGCTGGACACCCCTAATTCTGAATGTGTTTCAGACTAGGCTTACGCCCGGTCTACAATTCTGTGGGAGTAGAAGGTACTGACTTAGAAGGTACAAGTTCAGAATGTAAGCCACTGTCTCTAAAGTGAGTCACCAAAATGAATCGGGTAAACCTGAATAACTCATCACGGACCTTACCATTTCAATAAGAGTCATATTTCTTCTTTTTGCTAAACCATTCTGCTGCGGAGTGCCTAGGTGTAGTCAACTGGGATGTAATTTTCTATGAAGATAAGTAGTCCTTAAACTCTCCAAAGAGGTATTCCCCACCATAGTCGGATTATAGAGATTTGATACTTTTATCTAGACACTTCTCCGCTTCTGCCTTGAATTCTTTGAATTTCTCAAAGTATTCAAACTTATGGTGCATCAGGTAAATGTATCCATAACTTGAGTAGTCATCAATGAAACTGATGAAGTACTGAAAATCACCTTTAGTCCGGATTGTCATAGGACCACACACATCAGAATGAACCAGCTCCAACGGTCCTTTAACTCTATAGCCTTTAGCCGAAAAGGGCCTCTTGGTCATTTTACCTTCTAAGTAAGATACATAGACTGAAAGTGTCTCCACTTCTAAAGAACTCAAAAGTCCATCTGCTACCAGTTTGTTTATTCTTTTTAGATTAATATAACCCAAGCGTAAGTGCCAAAGAAACATTTGGTTCATTAAAGAAGGAAACGTTCTCTTATATGATAAATTAGATGTGTTATTTATTTCAGTCAGTTGTAGTGTACGAGAGATTGGAGTAATAATATAAAGATCATCCACCAATGTACCAGAACAGATAACCCATTTATTATCTTTAATAATCACAGAGTTATTAAAATAAACCAAATATCCATCTTTAGCCAATCCAGAAACAGAAACTAAGTTCCTTCTAATGGCAGGTACATAAAGACAATCTATCAATATTAAAACCGATCTCTACCAAAATTGAGAGTGATATCTCCTACTGCAACTGCTGTTACCTTTGTATTATTACCCATATGCAAGTAAATCTTCCCATCATTAAGTTGTCGGGTTTTTAGGAACCCCTGCAATGAATTACAGACATGATTAGTGGCTCTAGTGTCTACACACCAGGTACCAGTAGATAACACCGCTAAACATGTTTCCACAACTAGTGAATAGATTTTGCCCATTTGTTCTGCCTTTTGAGAAATATTGGACATAGCTTTTTCAAGTACCGGGTCTGGTTGCAATGAAAACATCTGCCATTTGGCCTTTTCACACCAGTCTGTGGCTCACTAACTACCCTAGAAATCGTGTCTCCCTATTTTTGAGTCTTTTTCTTCTTCATGCCTTTCGGCCCAAAGGAAGAACCTTATTCAGAAACAAACACATTTTCTGGTATTGAAGGAATACCATTTGTAGTTAAAGCTATATCCAAGTTACATTTCAAGTCAACAAAATTTAGTCCCGTAGGTTTGTTTTTCTTTGAGTATAAAAGCGAGTGGGTTGAAATCCATTTTAATCATGAGAATCACATAATTAAAAAAAAAATCGTTAATTATGATGAGTAAAACTTTGAATTCATTTTAATTTGATTTCTTCTACCATTTTAAAATTAACTCGCCAGCAGCTCTTATCACCTCATCCGAGCTCTATTTTCGAGTCACATCTCCAAACTTTCCAGATTGAGGCAAAAAGATATGGTTAACAAAATAATGAAGGATCCTCATCTCAGGTTTTCGTGAATTGGCCTCAAGGGGTTTGTTAGGGTTTTCAACTTCCACTACAAAAATTTATTTCACTGCCTCATGAAATGAGAAACCTTCTATGGTTCTCTTTTTCTTGTTACATGGAACAAATAGATGTCCCTTGGGGAGACCGAGAATCTCAATTGGTGTTTTGGTGGTCAGGGTAATGTCTACACCGCTCACTCAAGTGGTGATGGTATTGTCAGAGGGGGCCAATGAATTTGAAGTGCGCATATAAAAGTTTCACAAGAGTGGGATAGTGGTGGTCTCGAATTTGAAGCAAATCCATCTAACCGAGGATGGTCAACCACTCAGAAAATTTTATTTCTATGGAATCAAAGAATACGAATCAATGGATTGTCTAGAGATTACCTAACGATTAACGAAGGAGGTGAAATAGAAGTTCTTGTACTTTGTGAATTGAAATTGGAGAGATGAGTCGATTCCAGCATCAGTCGAAGGTCCCGCCATAGTTCTCTTTGCTTTCTTTTCCCATTATCCTTGGGGGCATTGACGGTGAAATTGAGAGAGAAAGAGAGGGAAAAGAGGAGCTGACTCTAGGATTCGAAGAAGAATGGAGGAGTTGAAGAGAGGGAGACGGAGACGAACGGTTTCTTTTGGAAATGAAGAGTTTGAATGCAAAAGAGAAAACGAGGGAAAACTGCCTATTTATAAACTCTATGAAATGTGTCCACACAAAACGCATTAGAGTTTACATTTTTCACAAGGCACTGGGGGTGCTCAAAAATAGAAATTGTGTTGACACGTTTTAATAAAGTGTCGACACTTTCGATTCATTGAGTCGACACTCCTCACAGGCGAGTCGACACAAATTTTACCAAGAGCAAGAATTCGAATAGTGTCAACACTTTATAACTAGGGTTAACACTTTCCTTAAAAAGTGTTGATACTATATAGCATTTGTGTCAACACTTTTACACATGTGCTGACACTTTTTAACATTGTGTCAACACCTTTCACACTTCAAAAATAAAGCATGAAAAGCATTGATCAAGCATGGTTAGTATGGTATTCAAGTATCAATTTGGAGCACATAGCATACCAAGTTCTCTTCTAATATAACAAAATCTTTTTCCATTTAAAGGTTTGGTGAATATATTAGCAAGTTGGTGGTTTGTGCCTACAAATTCAAGTTCTATGTTGCCCTTTTGAACATGATCTCTAATGAAGTGATGTCTAATCTCAATATGCTTTGTTCTAGAGTGTTGTATAGGGTTCGTGGATATGTTAATGGCACTTGTGTTATTAGATTTAATGGGAGTATGATCTAAACATACACCATAGTCTTCTAGTTACTGTTTTATCCAAAGAACTTGTGTACAACAACTACCAGCTACATTGTACTCAGCCTCAGCTATAGATAAGGCTACTAAGTTTTGTTTCTGGCTAGACCATGATATGAGATAGTTTCTTAGGAATTGACATGTTCCATTTATACTATTGCGGACGTTTTTGTTTATTCATGTGGTGCACCGGACATCTATTATTTTTAGAAAAAAAATATTCTTTCCTTTTAAAAATAAGAAAATCCAAGGTATCTGAGCATATTTTTATAAAAATGGAATCGCCACTTGGTTTTTGAGAAAAATAAAGAAAAACAGAAAGAAGATTGTGGATCTTAAAAAATAAAACAGGAGAAAAAGAGGGTTCGGAGACTAAGGTACAAAAAGGGAAATTGTAAGGGCACCCCTTTCGCCCAACCGTGAGGTTGGCCTATACTTTGTCAATATTAGTTCTTGTTGTAAACTTTTCAAAGATAAAATATACAGAACGGGAGGTTAAAGAGAGTTCAAATAAAATCAAACAACGAAACAAAATCCTAACTATGATTCTTAGGATCATGCAACTTAGTGATTATTTTTAGATACGCCACACGTATCGTTTGAGCAAAGCAAAGTAAAACGCATGCGAGTAAGCAATAAAATAAATAAATAAGTACCTAAGGGACATGCAAAAAGGTTTCTACTTCTAATCATGCTATAAATAGATGGTAGAAGACAAACAGAAAAGATTAAAACACTGTTTTGAACTACTGGATATACACAAAATAAACGGCTGTGGAAACTAATGTTGCGGCCATGAGTAAATAAGGCACAAAACTGGCGGTTGTCCCAAACATAAGGTAACTGTGAGAAACATGATGGAATACTAACGGCTGTGACAAACAAAGGTAGCGGCTATGGTTTTTTAATGGTCCAGAAAAGGGGAACACAGAACAAGGCTTGAAGGAGGCTCATATGTACAGGATAAGCAGGGGAGAGGCTATGACCTATTGATTCTAAATTAAATCCATCACCCTTCATCCGATATATAAATAATAACTCAAAACAGAATATACAGGATACTAAAAATGATAACAGAATACGATTAACATATTTCTCATGTTACTGGCCTCAACAAACCTTACGATCGTAGCAAAGGTAGGTGACAGCTATAACAATCATAGAAATAAAGATTGCGGCTCTCGTAGCAAATGCGCGGCCTGCACGGTGTGTCTTATAAAACACACGACCATGACATTGAAAGGTCGTGGCCATTGTATTTGAAATCCATAGAATACATGGGAATGAAGTTGTAGAGAACAAAGACCATGACCCAGTTGGTCTTGGCTAGATCCCATGTTCATCACCCACCAAGAAAATAAACTAAGGCATAGAAAAGAAGTGATACTAAATAGAATAGTAAAAAGAGGAAAAACCTTAAAATAAATGAACATCAGGGGATTTTTGAAAGAGTTTTCACATCATAACCTAAAAATAAAGGTCGCGGTCATTTCTATTGGATGTCACGGCTGTACTATTTATAGACATAAAGATGGCAGTTAGGCATAAAAACCTCGCGGTTGTTACTGTGGGTTTAACGAAATATATGGTCGTTATATTAGATGGTCGTGGCCGTTATGATTCAGAACCTCAAAAAATTATTGGTGTGTTTAGTGTGCTTGTGAGTGTCGAAATGAGATGGAAACGACAGTAAATATATGAAACAAAAAGTTATGAATACACTATTTATAATAAAAACTTGAAGAAAGAATACTTGTATTGAAATAAATAGCAAATAAGCAATAAAAAACCAAAAAAACCTCAGCCACAACACCCTCAGGAGAAGAAAATAAGGGTTTATAAAAGAGTCGTGGTTCCTAATGTTACCTCGTATGAATATTCGCCTCAAATGGCCCCTTAGGGGTGAGAATAGGATGGCTCCAAACAAATATTAGTTCTACGAGCTTCTCCAATGCAAGCAAGAACACGACCTAGGCTCAAAAAACATGAAATAGATGGGTGAGTTTTGATTTTGGTAGAGTTTGAACCTCCAGGTCCTTTCTCTCTCTGTTTCTTTTGAAAAATAACGCCTATTTATAGCAAAAGTGGGCAACACAGACCCTCTCTAGAATGTTGCCACCTGTCCAAAAAGGGGTAATAGTGACGGCCGCTACCTTTTTGCTTTTGTACAGTGGTGGCCGTGACCTTTATGGTAGTGAAAAGGGAAGTCGTGAGTTTCAAAAGTCGTCACTAGGTTTAGGGTTTCAACAAAAGTAACAACCGTGACAAAGGAAGTCGCAGCTTTCTTTAAGGTTTTCAAAAAGGTAGCGACCGTGATAGGAAGGACACGACACGTTCCAGGGTTTTAAAAAAGGTAGCGGCCATGATAGGTAGGACACGACCTATTCTAGGGTTTTCAAAAATGTGGTGGTCGTGAAGATAGGAATGTGACAGCCTGAAGGTTTTTTGTGGTTTTCTTTGGTTTTGAGCTGAATTCGTGATTTCACTTGCTTGAGAGTAACTTTGAGCATAACTCTCATTTTTTCGTCATTGGAGCACATTCAAGATGGGTGCCTAAGATTCAGCTTGGTCATATTGAGGTGTCTATAGTTGGCCCTCTTTGACAAAGCTTGCAATAACTCATGGTGCAAGTAAATGCCAAAGCTCTAGAGACGAACCGATTGAACAAGCTGTTAATCTTAAGCACAAACAAAACACACAAAAAAGCGTGGTTGAATTTGAATTTCTATCGAGTTTCCTACGTACCCCATTGCAAGTGATCATACCAGTCGTAGTTCGTGGGGCAATGCGTATGATGCAAACAGGCTAATCATGATGCATGATAGATGCAAAACATAGTGCAGGTACAAAGTATGATGCAAAACATAGAAACTTTAAAAGGTTAAGTCAGGACCTGAAGAAGTAATCAACAATCCAAAGCTTTTAAGAACTCCACTAGAGGTGCCTGGGAAGTAAGGCTTAGGGTGATTCGAACACTGGGGCTTGGCAAACTTAAGAATCATCTCATGAACTTAGAACCTAGACAACGCTTCGCATATGACTAGAGTTTCAGAAGAGGGGGATACCTAGTCCTTTAGGGTTTTAGGAAAAATGGGATGCCTAGTCCTATAGGGCTTGGGATAGAGGGATGCTCAGTTTTTTAAGGTTTGGGAAAGAGATATGCCTAGTCCTCTAAGGCTTGGGAAAGAGGTATGCCTAGTCGTCGAGGGCTTGAAAATGAGGTATGCCTAGTCCTCTAGGGCTTGAAAAAGAGGGATGCCTAGTCCTCTTGAGCTTGGAATAAGAGGGATGCCTAGTCCTTTAGAGCTTGGGAAAGAGGTATGCCTAGTCCTCTAGGGCTTGAAAAGAGGGAAGCCTAGTCCTCTAAGACTTGGGAAAAAAAGAGATGCCTAGTCCTCTATGGCTTTAGAAAAACCTAAGGATCTTCTCATGAGCTTAGGATCTAGACAGCGCTTCGTGTATAACTAGGGTTTTAGAAGAGGAAAAGATGGCCCGGCGAGAGTGACGACCCTTGTTGCTTCCTTCTTCTTTTCTTTTCCCTTTTATTTCTTATACATGGAGGCCTGTGTGCCTATTTCATTACTTAAGCCTAAGTGCCCACCGATACACTTGATGCACTGTACTTGTATACATTACTATTTTGATTAGGGTAGGCCTTCGTGCCTTCAGATAACATTATGTTCATTGCGGATGCTTTTCTTTTTTCATACATATGAAAACATGTTTTCGATCACTAGAATCTTTTATTATGCATGATGCATGTTTGTGAGTTGAATACTTACCATGTGAGCCCATTTTTGTGTTGCGAGTTGCTTACAGGTTCCTGGCAAGGATACTAGCAGGAAAGGGAAGTGTTGTCATAAATTTTCTGTAGGAAAAAGGTTGTAGTCGTGAAGAAGAATCTCGTGGCCATGATGTTTGAAAGTGGCGACCTAAAAGATTGGAGTTCATGGCCGTGATGTTTGATGGCAGAGCTTTTTGGCGCAAAAATGAAGGCCGATTCTATGGTCTTCTCTCCTTTTGAGCTCTAGAAAAGGGGACCCACTGGTTCAAATTCTACTGCCTGAGATATTCTCTATTCATCTTGTCTTTCTATGGCTTGTTCTTTTAACAACTCCCTCTTGTCATAGATAGGCGAGTTCTCCTTGGTCAAGCGCAAGAACTTCGTGGATGCGCTATTAATTCTTTTTTAAGATCATAAGAATCGATTGGCATCTTCTAAGAGGAGCTACCCAACTTTAGGGTCCCAACGTGCACGTGTTTCGCTTCGAATATGAGGAGCTGTGCCCGACGGTGTAAGACTTTTTCGCTAGTCTTGAGATTTTGTCTCAAGACGGAGTCATAGTTCCTATTCCATTTTTGAATCCCAAAGACTGGATGATGTATCTTTGTGGCTACTCTAAATGTGAGGCTTTTCTTGTTACTCATGATGGAGTTCTTGATGTGGCTCAGATCATTCATCGATTTCGACCCCTTCAGCTCTAGCGTCGTTACGCTCGTTGTATCTGTTTACTCGCTTATTTTCTTGTGGGGTCTTCTGATGGACAGGCTAGCTCTTCTTTAGTGGATGTAGCTTATCAGATTTACGAGGTCCGGGATCTCGTTCCACTAGTCCTTGCTGAGACTCTTCTCAAGCTTGACACGGTTCATACTGAAGGTGCCCCTTACCTCGTGGGCAGTGATTTACTGCTACAGGTAGTCACTCGTCTTTCCTTTTTTTGTATTTCTCTTTATTTTCCCGCTCAACTCCCCTTTTTCTGTGTTTCTCTCTATCTTTTCCCACTTAGCTCTCCTTTTTCTGCATTTCTCTCTATCTCAGCTCTCATTTTTCTGTATTTCTCTCTATCTTTTCCCACTCACCACTCTTTTTTCTTTATTTCTCTCTAGTTTTTGCTCATCTCTTCTTTTCGATATTTCTCTATATTTTTTTTTCTTAGCTCTCCTATTTCTTTATTTCTCTCAGGTTTGGATGATGGAGAAGGTGAATCTGTTAGAGAAACCCACGTCCGATAACTACAGTGTGAAATTATTCCTCCATCGTCAAGCTTACCGCCTCTGCCCCACTAAAGCTACTTAGAAGGATTATCCAAGCTCTTTGATTGGGGAGGACATCTCTTGGCTATGCCTCTGGCTGAAGATAACTCTGATGGCTACTATCACTGTGGGTCTCTCGGGGGTTTTGCTGGTTGGCTTGAAGCTGACCACTCTCTATCATCCATATCACATTCTTTGTCAATTTGGGTATACTTAGATTAGACCTGACACTGCTGTGAGTCATCTATACAGTTCTACACATCGAGTCCCTTTCTTGGTTTAGTACCAGCTCTATTGGATTTCTTGAATGAGGATTTTGGTCGGTAGAGAGTTCGACAGTAGGCTTACTGAGGACTACAAGGCTTGGGTTGGGACAAAATTAGAGTGTAGTGCAAGGCAAACAAGAGACGTAAAGAGGAGAAGGACTTAACTTTGCTTTGTTGTACCTTAATATTTTATTTGCTTTCTCTTCCTTTTCTTTTTAGCTTTTTAGGATGAGGACTTGCTGTAACAACCCTGCTCGGACCCTAGTATTAGTGACGGATAGCCCACGAGGCCATAGAGCACGGAAGAGGTTTAAAACCCTAACGCGACTTGAAAACCCTAAGTTTAACTCAAAAACCCTAAAAAGTTCCAAAACTCTAGCAACAAAACCTTAATACCCGGAGAGTCTCTTAACACTCTAAATTAAGTAAATATCATGAAATAATGAATTATAAATAAAAAAACAAATCCTCATAAGTAGGGAAAATGACCATTTTGCCCCTAGTACAGCAAAAAATCTTAGAAACCTAAATTTTGATACATGGATGCCCTAAATCAAGGATTTAAGTATAATTAAGTAGCAAAGAACAAAATAACATCAAAAATAACAAAAATACCCCTTAGTGGCTGACCACCTTGGGAGTTGTTCCAAAAAGTAGCTTTTTTCTTTCTTTTTAGCTTAAAAAGGTGAGAAAGGTATTAAATCAAGCATTATGATCATTCAATACTTGTTGAACAACTAATATATATAATAATATGGTATTATAGGTTAACAAAAGAAAATAAATCATTATTGAAGTTCATACACAATAAAATAAGTTAAAAAGTTATATATTGCTAAAATTGTTTAATTTGACTTAAAAGACTACATCTATTTAATTAATTGCTATAAAAGTTATGATAATTCATGAAAATACTAAATTTATTATAAATATACTAAAATAATATGTCTCAGTAGGAAAAGACACCAAAAAATACATCAAATTAGCTTTTAATGCATTTTCTTGCACAATAAAGGCACGTAAATCAAGAAAAAGCCCCTTGATTGATTGGAGAACAGATTTTTGTCTCCCAAACTGACCCAGCTGTATTTCTCTTCCCCGTATCTGATGTGTAAGTGTCAAATATTGCACCAAGTCAAATCTCCTCAAATCACATTAATTAAAAAGAAGGAAAAAGTCTTTAAAGGTACCTTTTTGTCCCCCGTTTGTTCTCTAGCCCTTCCCTATATAAACCAAGCCAAACACCCTCTTCGTCACTTGATATTTTTGGCGAAGAGATGGAGAGAAACCAGACCTCCATTGATCTTGAGTGTTCATATGAGTTTAAGGGAGAAAAAGGTGGAAAAAGAAGGAATCAAGGGAATTTTCCTAAAGCTAAGTTCTAATCTATCATTCACCCTCATTTGATCTTTCAAGCAAGTACATAAAACCTCTAAATATTATGTCTAATATTCCTTAAAATATTTCTCAACTCAACTCTTTAAACAATCTAAGAATCGAGAACCGAAAACAAACCGAAAAGGCGTCGTAGTTGAGAATTAGGGACTGTTGCTGTTTATGGATGATATGAGATGTTGTTGTGTGTTGTTATTTTTGGGTTTAATGACTTATGAGTGTATTGGAGCCTTGATATTAATTTCTAAAATACAAGCATTCAAATAAATGGGACAAAACTTTGACATATCATAAGTAGGAGACTTGGACCTAAAGAGACTTGATTTTTGAGAACATAGATATTTCTGCCCTGAACTTTGGAACATCATTACTCAATGCCGAAAATTGATCTAAGCATGTTCTTTATGTCCAGATTTGTAGTTTTATATAATCTTTCATCCAAAGTTATTTTCAATTCATTCGAGTAAGTAGAAATCGATATATTGCAATTTTACCAAAGTGTAATGTTTTTCGACCAGTCAAAAGTACCGACCAAGAAACCCTAGTTTATAATGAGATCTGAACTTTGCTCAAAACCTATAAGTTGTAGATAACATGTATATATATCAAACCACCAAACATGAGAACAAAAGATTGAGGTTTGATAAGTCAAAATGCTTTTCAAACACTCTATTGTGTTTCAACCATCAAAGGACACTTCTATCACATATTTTTGTGTAGCCCAAAACCCACTATTTTTAGTGACCTACTCCCAATGTGATCTACATGAACATTGTATATAACATATTGAACTACTTTGTGTCCAAATATCAGACCTAGAAACCTCTGGATGGTTCCTCAAATCTATTTCAAACCCTCTGTCCAAAACCAGCTCTGCTGAGTTTTGGTCGCTGACAGAACCTATTTTTTAAAATGGCCAACAACTCTAACTTATTCCAAATAACTATCCTTAGCACTAAACATTAAACTTGTAGAAGACATACGAAACTAGAATATATTCAAAAATGGGCTCATTTAGACTTGATATGATACCCCAAAATCGAGACCAACAAAGGCGTATTTTCGGTAAAATCTTGACAAAAGTGCAAAACTATGTTCACTTAGGATGCTTTATTCACCCTTTTTCTTTAGGTTTTGGCCTTAGTGATAAACATAAGAGTTGTGGAAAATATGTTTATCTAAATGGTGTTAAAAAATCATAACTTGATTCCAAGTCTAGATACCCCAAAACCTTATCGACCCTTTTAATTTAGTACTCAATTTTGGCCTTGAAAAGTGCTAAGTGTGATTTGAGTATCCTTTGCTATGAGACCCGAGCTTTATATGATGATTGGTTTGAATTAGTTTATTAGTATTTTTAAGTGAATATATGATGATTTAGAACTCATGCTATCAAGTTTGGATTGCATCTTGAGAATTGTAGCTTGAGCATCACATACTTGTACCTTATGCTTAGTGAGTTGTACCATGAACTTTGTCATGTTAGTTGATTCGATGCTATAGATAGTGGTACCTGAGATCCATATTTCACATCATGGGCGTTTTCAGTTGCATCTTATCATGTTGGAGTCCCTCTCGATAAACCGTTGTTGGGATGGGTTGTTGTCTTTCTTGGTTCTAAATCTAGGGCGTCCCGAGTTGCCATTTTTGTAAATGTTTTGCGATATATTCCCCTTGTACACCCTGGGTTCATCCCCGGTGTTGCAAAATTGCTTTATACACCCTAGGTTTGTCTGGTGTTTGAAATGATTTATCATAAATATTATTAGGCACCATGGTTTCATCACTAGCATTCTGGTTTCGATGGCTTAGACTTTGGGTTGACACCGGCGGAGGCATCACAAATTTTAATGTGGAACAAACCGCTTATTATATTGTTGATTGATTGATTTTTGAATTTGTTGGTATGGAGGATGGATGATTATTGAATTTAGTTGGCATGGAGTATGGTGCGGACACCACGCCATTGCCATTGAATAAAACAGCTAAGGCATGAAGCCCAACAAAGTATTTACTATTTTCAACAAGGTGCGATGATGACTTTGGTGATCAAATACCCGTAAAAGTCTTCTTTGGTGATTCTCGATGTGGAATTCTTGTTATAATATGGGTATATGTCGGGTGCGGCATCTGCATTGCATACATGACATCTCATATACGCATGTGTTATTAACTTGTCTGCTATCTTGTCATAAATTTGTCTCTCTCCTTAACTATAAATTATACTAGCAATTATATAGTATGCATTGTGGTTAATTTTGTACCGTGAAATTAGTTAGAGTGTTTTGCTTCTAGACCTTGGCTCATGGCATTCGTGCCAAAGGTGAGGAGGATTTCTTGGAGGAAGTCATCACAGAGGGAGAAGAAGAGTTTGAATAACAGGGTGAGTTCCAAGAGCACGTGGATCCCACTGATGCATTCTGAGGATTCAAAACCTCTGTTTTTGTTCTTTTATTCAGTTTTTCCGTGCTTAGTGTAATTTTTAAAATTTTTTGGTGAAACTATAGTAGTTATGTACTTTTGAACAGTTCAGAACTCCTTTATGATGTAATAATTAATGTATGTAAATATAAATGAATGGATAGAATATCCTTTTATTTATATTTATGTATGTCTCGGCGTGCCTGGAGGACGGGGCGTCATAGTTGGTATTAGAGCCCGTGTTTAGTGAACCTTCAGGCCTTGATTTATGGGAAATCATGTGTTTTGCCGCGTAGAACTCTATAGGATGCGTCGTATTAATTATCATTATCATCTGTACATTATAAGAACTAAAATCTGCTGCGTCTAAGTCCTATAGCAAGTCGTGTCAGGACATTACCGGGATCAGAAGCAACAGGGAATCTACATACGAAGGACGAGTAAGACCACTGAGATCAAAGATCGGAGACTCATGCAATGTGTTATCTTCTTTTAAGAGGGGTAGATAGGAGTACATACCTGGAGAAGTTTTAGATATCAGCTCGGGAGACACCGTTAGAACCCCGCAACTTCATCTTTATAAGTAGAACCAACCGTATTGGATAATTCAATGACCCTTTTTCCTTTTCTCTTTCTTAAAGATGGCAGGACAATGACAGAACCATGGGTACTCAGTAAAAGAATGCAGGATTGGGGAGGAAGTGGACGTCGCGAGCCTAGCACAAATCTTGCAAGACCTAGCAGTCAATTTGGATCGATCACATAGGAAGGCACCTCAGATGGGATCATGGTACTTATCGGACCTAAGGGTACAAAATATCCCAGCACCTGAGAAGAAGGATTATTTTCGAACAACTGAGGTTTGGATCAAGGCAATAAAACAACAGCGAACAATAGTAAGAGCTTATTATAAGTGTAACCAACATGGGCATAAGATGCCTCATTGCCCACTAAAAAGTGGAGAAGACAATCAAGAAGGACCGCCAAGCAACAATAAGAAGTACACGCACCCAGAACCTTACCCTCAAAATGGAAAAAGGGAACAACTAGGAGTAAAAGAGACAAACTTAGTAATCTGTTGCAATTGCAATAAGTCCAGATATAAAAAGTTTGCATGCTTATAGGTTCTGTAGACTCATTAGTGTGTGATCTGTGGTGGACCGTAGGTTATATTTGTCGTCTTACGATTGTTTATGAAGAGTAGTTTCGGCCTGGGGTTGTCATACCTTTGTCTTCGGGCATTTGACTGACTGGCTTTGAGGTCCATTTGGGAAACGCGTTCTGCAGGCGCATTGTTCTAATTGGAAGTCTAATCAAGTTATCAAATTGGGGAGATAACTTGGGAGGGGTCTTCTCTTATTATCAGTTTACGAAGTCTAGGTGAGTTATCAGATTAAGGGAGACGACCCTTATGTCATTAAAACCTTCCATAGATAATTTATTCTTATCCTTATGCCTATAAGTTGGACTCTTGTATGGAGCCTTAAGTCATAGCTTTCCTACAATAGGGAGGAGCATAGAGAAACTCGGACGGAGCCTTATTCAACCTGAATTAGTAGAATGAGGCATGATAAGAAGAATCTCCGCAAATGGCATTGATAAAACCTGACCCAACCGATAGGGTGTTGGAGGAGATCGTAAAATTGACCGAACAGAATGCGAGTTGGATCACAACGCAAGCTGAGAGGAACAGTAACTCCTTAATCAAACAATTTAAGGACCCAGGTGCAAAATAGTTCGTGGGAACCCTTAGCCCAGAAGAAGAAGAAAACTAGTTGAAGGATGTTGTGCGTATTCTTGATAGGTTGGGGGTAGATGCAGATAATAGTATTGACCTCGTAGATTTTATGTTTAGGGGAGAAGTGTACTATCAGTGAAAAGCCACAGAGATGTTAATAAAGGTGCCAGTGCCAAAAGTTAAACCACTCGTTCCCCAGAGAATCACTTGGGATCATTTGAGAAAGCGTTCGACCAGCAGTACAAGCTCATAGACTACAAGTATGAGATGGAGCAAGAATCCATCAACCTGGAACAAAGAAGGATGACTGTGGAAAAATACAAGATGAAGTTTATAGAGTTGTCACGATATGCCACCCAGCATATACCTAATGAGGAGGAAAGGCATAGAAAGTTTAAAAAGGGACTAAGTTTTCTAATTAGAATAAGAATGACGGTTCTCGAGATGAACAACTACGCAAGACAGGTGAACATAGTCCAAGATGAATTGCAATATGGGCCAGAAGGACTGGTAACTCTTTAGTTAAACAATTCAAGGATTTGGGTGCCAAGGAGTTTGTGGAAACAGTGAGTCCCATTAACGCTGAAAATTGTTTGAGGGGTGGAGTGCGCATTTTAGACAGATCGAGTTGTTCACGTTGTAGGTTCTTAAGTATCGGTTTGTATTCGTTTGACGTCTAGACTGTGTAGCTCTTATGGGGTTGGTATTCGATTTTTGTTTTCGTATTGGTATGAGTTGCAAGGAAGTTACTTTCAAGAACCTTTTGTGATGTGACCCGTTAGGGCAAGCTTGTTTAAATTACTGCATAAATGTTTCTTGTATAGAGAAGGAATTTTCTCATGAGAATGTGTGGACTCTATGTATGAAAAGTTGAAGGATGATATAATTCTGTTGTTTCTGATGGAGTTGCGTAGCAACTTAGTGTGAGTACGTGTGAGGAATAAGTACTTGGATGAGAAGAGTGGAAGCGTAAGTGAGACTATACGAATTCATGGGTATGGTTTTTGTAATTGGCCTAGAGTGAATCGAGTGTCTCGGTAGAATATGGGTAAGAAGAAATAATTAAAGTGCGAAAGTGGTTCTTGGTTTGATTGTGTTGCAGAGAATGTGTGAAGGGATTGAGTGATGATGGCAAGAGATTTTAGAATCACGAGTTAGTACTGTTCGATTAAAGGATTATAGGGTGGTTGGTACGTACATGAAGAAAATATGTGAATGTCTATTGTGTTATGACGAGCTTGTGATTGGGTTCGTAAGGGTAAGCATACACCCGTGGAGCATTTAGTTTATATGGTATGTTTTGCCCTAGTGACTCATTAGGTTCAAGTGGCGGTATTAGTATTGATGGTCGTAAGGCTAGAGTGGTTCAACACAAAGTGGTGATGTGATTTCGAGTTCGTAGTCGTTAGTCGATCGAAAAGTAGTCTTCGGTATACGTTTAAATGTGGCAATGAGATAGTTTTTGGTAGTTCAGAAAACGGGGAGTGATAGTCTTTCAAGACAAAAGCAGAGAATGTTTGAAATCAATTTCGGTGGTGGGCTAGTTTAGAGACGTATGATCGCTTGTGGGAGTCGTACTCGATGTAAGTTGTGTTTTGGAGTCAGCGTGTTCTCAAAGATAGACTTGAGGTCATGATACCACAAATTGAAAGTACGGGAGTTAGATATGCTCAAGACTGCCTTTAGGACTCGTTACGAACATTATGAATTTGTGGTGATGCCTTTCGGGTTAACGAATGCGCCGGTCGTGTTTATGGACCTAATAGATCGGGTGTTCAGAAGCTTTTTAGACCATTTCGTAATTGTATTGATAAACGACATTCGGATATATTCTCGGAGTGAGGAGGAACATAAGGAACATTTGAAGATTCTTTGCAGATCTTGAGAAAGCACAAGTTGTATGCAAAATTTGGTAAATGTGAGTTGGTCCGAATGGTCTTTTTGGGACATGTTATATCTAGAGAAGGAATTCAAGTGGACCCAACAAAAGTAGAAGCAGTAGTTAATGGGAAGAAGCCAACTAACGTGACAGAGATACAAAGCTTTTTCGGGCTAGCTGATTATATGACATGATTGTTAAAGATTAGGTAGTAATTAGTTTAAGATGTTAGTAAAACAAAACAACCATTACTCTAAGTAATGAATATATGGGCCCCGCCTTATCCACGCCCTCAATAAAGAACGACTCAAGTAAACAAGGACACAATTTTGAAGAACGAGAAGGCACGATGTTAGTAAATCATCCTCAACCTTCCATATGATGAAGTACGTGATAAAATTTTAGGGATGAAATTTGTTTAAGAGGGGTAATTTGTAACAACCCTGCTCGGACCCTAGTATTAGTGATGGATAGCCCACGAGGCCATAGAGCATAGAAGAGGTACAAAACCCTAATACGACTCGAAAACCCTAAGTTCAACTCGAAAACCCAATAAAGGTCTAAAACTCAGGTAACAAAACCTTAACACCTAGAGAGTCTTCCAACACTCTAAATTAAGTAGATATCATGAAATAATGAATTAGAAATCAAAAACAAATCCTCATAAGTAGGGTAAAATAACCATTTTTCCCCTAGTACAGCAAATAATCTTATAAATCTAAATTTTGATGCATGGGTACCCTAAATCAAGGATTTAAGTACAACTAAGTAGAAAAGGTTAAAATAACATTAAAAATAACAAAAATACCCCTTAGTGGCCGACCACCTTGGGAGTTGTGCTAAAAAGTAGTTTTTTGCTCTTTTTTAGCTTAAAAAGGTGAGAAAGGTATTAAATCAAACATTATGATGATCCAACACTAGTTAAACAAGTAATATACATAATAATATGGTATTATAGGTTAACAAAAGCAAACAAATCATTATTGAAATTCATACACAATAAAATAAGTTAAAAAGTTTTATATTGTCAAAATAGCTTAATTTGACTTAAAAGACTATATCTATTTAATCAATTATTATAGAAATTATGATAATTTATAAAAATACTAAATTTATCATAGATATACGAAAATAATAGGTCTCAATAGGAAAAGACACCAAAAAGATACATCAAATTAACTTTTAATGCATTTTCTTGCACAATAAGAGCATGTAAACCAAGAAAAAGCCCTTTGATTGATGGGGGATCAGATTTTTGTCCCCCAAACTGACCCTAACTGTATTTCTCTTCCCCATATCTAATGTGTAAGTTTCAAATATTGCACCAAGTCAAATCTCCTC
Organism: Heliamphora ciliata; assembly: GCA_032360265.1. Classification (NCBI taxonomy): domain Eukaryota; kingdom Viridiplantae; phylum Streptophyta; class Magnoliopsida; order Ericales; family Sarraceniaceae; genus Heliamphora; species Heliamphora ciliata. The sequence continues at coordinate 19,806 of JAUMHN010053201.1, forward strand.
AAATCACATTAATTAAAAAGAAGGAAAAAGTCTTTAAAGGTACCTTTTTGTTCCCCCCCCCCTGTCCCCTAGCCCTTCCCTATATAAACCAAGCCAAACACCCTCTTCTTCACTTGATATTTTTAGCCAAGAGAGGGGGAGAAACCAGACCTCAATTGATCTTAAGTGTTCATATGAGTTTGAGGGAGAAAAAGAAGGAAAAAGAAGGAATCTATGGAATTTTCCTAAAGCTAAGTCCTAATCTATCATCTATCCTAATTTGATCTTTCAAACAACTAAGTAAAACCTCTAATCCTTATGGATGATATGAATAGAGAACCAAAAACAAACTGAAAAGGCGTCGTGGTCAAGAATTAGGGGCTGTTGTTGTTTATAGATGATATGAGATGTTGTTGTGTGTGGTTATTTTTGAGTTTGATGACTTATAAGTGTGATGGAGCCTTGATATTAATGTCTAAAAAATAAGCATACAAAGAAATGGAACAAAACCTTAACATATCATAAGTAGGAGACTTGGACCTAAGGAGACTTGATTTTTGAGAACATAGATGTTTCTGTCCTAAATTATGGAACGTCATAACTCAATGTAGAAAATTGATCTAAGCATGTTTTTTTATGTACAAATTTATATTTTTGTGTTATCTTTCATCCAAAGTTAGTTTCTACTCAATTAAGTAAGTAGAATTCGAGATACTGCAATTTTACCAAAGTGTGTCATTTTTCGATCAGTCAATAACTCCTACCTAAACACACTAGTTTACAATGAGATCCGAACTTTAGTCAAAACATAAAAGTTGTATATAACATGTGTATCTATGTACCTAACAAAAATGAGGAAAAATTATTGAGTTTTGATAAGTCAAAACTCCTTTGAGACTATCTATTGTGTTTCAGCCCTCAAAGGGCTCTTCCGTCATATATTTGTGTAGCCCAAAAACCCTATTTTTACTGACCTACTCGCAAAGAGGTCTACATGAATGTTGTAGCTGACATATTTAAATACATGGTGTCCAAAAACTAGGCCTAGAATCTTCTGGATGGTCCCTCAAAACCGTTTCAAACCCTCTGTCCAAAATCGGCTCTGCTGATTTTTGGCGGCTGACAGAACCTATTTTCTAAAATGTCCAAAAACTCTAACGTGTTCCAAATAACTATCCTTAGCACTAAACATTAAACTTGTAAAAGACATACGAAACTAGAATATATTCAAAAATTGGCTCATTTAAACTTGATATGATACCCCAAAACCGAGACCAACAAAGGCGTATTTTCGGTAAAATCTTAAAAAAAGTGCTGAACTATGTTCACTTAGGATGCTTTATTCACCCTTTTTCCTTAGGTTTGGCCTTAGTGATAAACATAAGAGTTGTAGAAAATATGTTTATCTAAATGTTGTTAAATAATCATAACTTGATCCCAAGTCTAGATACCCCAAAACCTTGTCGACCATTTTAATTTAGTACTCAATTTTGGCCTTGAAAAGTGCTATGTGTGATTTGAGTATGCTTTGCTATGAGACCCGAGTTTTATATGATGATTGGTTTGAATTAGTTTATTAGTATTTTTAAGCGAATATATGATGATTTAGAACTCATGCTATCAAGTTTGAATTGCATCTTGAGAATTGTAGCTTGAGCATCACATACTTGTACCATATGCTTAGTGAGTTGTACCATGAACTTTGTCATGTTAGTTGATGCCATGCTATAGATAGTGGTACTTGAGATCCATATTTCACATCATGGGCGTTTTCAGTTGCATCTTATCATGTTGGAGTCCCTCTCTGTAAACCGTTGTTGGGTGGGTTGTTGTCTTTCTTGGTTCTAAATTTAGGGCATCCCTGGTTGCCATTTTTGTAAATATTTTGGGATATATTCCCCTTGTACGCCCTGGGTTCGTCCCCGATATTACAAAATTGCTTTATACACCCTGGGTTCATTTTCGGTGTTTGAAATTATTTATCATGAATATTGTTAGGCACCATGGGTTCGTCAATAGTATTATGGTTTGATGGTTTAGACTTTGGGTTGACACAGGCAGAGGCATCACGAATCTTAAGGTGAGACAAGCCGCTTATTATATTATTGATTGATTAATTGTTGAATTTGTTGGTCTGGAGGATGAATGATTATTGAATTTGGTTGGCCTGGAGTATGGCGTGGACCCTACGTCGTTGCCATTGAATAAAATAGATGTGGCATGAACCCCAGCGAAGCAATTACTATTTGCAACAAGGCACGATGATGGCTTTGGTAATCAAATACCCGTAAAAGTCTACTCTGGTGATTCTTGGTGTGAAATTCCTATTATAATTTGGGTGTATGTCTGGTGGGCCATCTGCATTGCATACATGGCATCTTATATACGCATGTTTATTGACTTGTCTACTATCATATCTTAAATTTGTCTATCTCCTTAACTATAAATTGTACTGGATGTTATATGATATGCGTTGTGATGAATTTTTTGCTGTGAGATTAGATAAAAAGTTAGAGTATTTTGCTTCTAGGTCTTGGCTCATGGCATTAGTGCCATAGGTGAGGAGGAGTTCTTGGAGAAAGTCATCGCAGAGGGAGAAGAAGAGTTTGAAGAACAGGGTGAGTTCCAAGAGCATGCAGATCCCGCTAATACAGTTTAAGGATTCGAAACCTCTTCTTTTGTTCTTTTATTCAGTTTTTGAAATTTCTTAGTGAAACTGTAATAGTTATGTACTTTTAAACAATTCAGAACTCCTTTGTGATGTAATAATTAACGTATGTAAATATGAATAAATGGCTAGAATATCGCTTTATTTATATTTATATATGTCCCGACGTGCCCAGAGCACGGAGTGTCACACTTGCGATCCTCTCTTCTTTTTAGAACCAATTGAATCAGTAAAACTTTTTAATGAAAGTTTCTCTGCTTCTAGCTTGCGATGATTTTTGAAAAGGATTCTTAGATTTTTGTTTTTGCAGTATAACTCATTAATTAGAAAAATTTTAAGTAAGCTTATGCATTGATCGTCTACTTGAAACATGATTACAAAGGAGAGCTTTGAACAAAGGTTTGGGTCGAAATTCTGAAAGAAGCTGTCGACGTATCCCGAAGAAGGGAATCAGGCCATAACATAGTTCGAGGCTTAGGTTACACTTGGATATTGACACTCTCCTTCTCATTTCCCTAACATTTGCCAAGGTCGCCCTTTTAGGTTTTTGGCATTGCGGGCTACTCTAACTTTTGCTTGGGCCGCCTTTATAGTTTTTAACCCAGTGAGCTTATCTTTTTATTTTTTTTTCTTTCTTGGATAAAACCTTTTAAGCTGATCCGAGTTGATTGGCACAAAAAGACATTCCCATCCAATTCCATAATGATAGCAGTTCTTTTTGACATCAGGATTTTGATAAGACAAGGCCTTGCCCAATTAGGTTTGAGCTTACTCCTTGGATCGATAATCGGGGATGAGAACTAAATCACCCCTTCTTAAATTTCGAGGCTTAACTTTCCTATTAGATGCCTGAGTTATTCTCCTCTGATACCCTTGAATAATGCCCTCAGTCTCCTTTTATCGAACAAAAGCAACTCTTCAAACCTATCCCCTTACCAATCTAATTCAGGAATGGTACTTTCGGCGATTATCCTTAAGGATGGAATCTCTAGTTCTATGGGTAAAACTACTTCCATCTCATAAACCAATGCATAAGGTGTCATTCCAGTAGAAGTCTGGATGGCCGCTTTTTCGGCCAATCTTTGCTTCCCTCTATTGTTTTTTTTGTAGAATCTTTCTTTACATTTTTGTTAGTAGCTTCCACAGGTCCATTGGTTTGCAGTATGTATAGCAAAGACTTGTGGCTGACAATCTGATATTCCCCGAAAAGGTCTAAAACTTCTCCTTAAAAGTGAGAACCATTGTCAAAAATTATCTCCTGTGGAACTCCGTATTGACAGATAAGATTTTCCTTGATCAACCTGGCGACTTAGGAGGCCTTCAGGACTTAGTAAGAGGTAGTTTCAACCCACTTTATGAAGTGATCAATTGATACAAGGATAAACTCGTGTCTATTTGATGCCTTGGGCGTAACTTCCCCTTTCACGTCGATTTCCCAAACTGAAAACGGTCACGGCCGAGGTTTACGTGGATTTGGTATTTTCGGCATCTCCAGACGAACTGGTGATAGTCCGTTTCCGTCGTCGTCCAAAAGTATCCATGGTGCAGGATCTTCCTCATTATCCCATTCATCTGAGGTTCGTAAATTCCTCTATGAACTTCTCTCATCAACTCGTGTCCTTTTCTCGTGTCAACGTAGAGTTTTTTTTTTAACTCCCATATTTCTCCTTTGTACAGTCCCCCCCACAGGTCTCAAACTGTGCGATGAGTCTCTTGATAGCTCTTTGATCCTTCTTGCTGGCTCGACTAGGATACTCTCCCCTCTTAATAAAATTGCAAATGTCGTGATACCAGGCTAGTCCAATATTGACTTCTTGGGTAACAACGATGTTGTCGATCGCAGGTGTATCTCTCTATTGAATCTCTAAGGGTCTCATCTTACTCCGAATGGTATTTGTATCATCGATGCCCAAGTAGCCAAGGTGTCAGCATACTTATCTTGTAACTTGGAAATGATATCTACCAACACATCTATGTGAGGGAGGGGGAAGTCATGCTTAGGACTAGCCCTGTAAATATCTCTGAATTCGTCGCACACTAGAATTCTTCTATCTTTCTTTAGGACTAGAACAATGTTAGCAACCCACATGATCATGAGAGTCCAGCGTCTATGTCACGCCCCAAACTCCGGACTACGTGAAACACCCATAAACAACCAAACATACACCCAACTCGAGAATACACTCTCAAAATAAACCATATATGCAGTGTATATAAACGCCAAACGGCGACATTACACGGCACCAATGCTCGAAAACATGTTGTAACATACATGTAACAAAATAACAAAAAGGGAAGACTACAGCTCTTCCACCTCTCCAGCACCTCCTGATCAACCTGCGTGTCCGGTACCTGAAGAAAAGCAAATCCCACACCGTAAGCCAAGGATCAGCAGATTCGAAACAACACATACCGTATAAGCTAAACATGCTCGATAAACGAAGTGCAGTTTTCGACTCTCTTTCAAGCTAAAAAAAATAGTTTGAAAACCGTTTTAGATCACGACTCACTAGAGTCAGAAAACCGTTTTCACATGCACGGGAAAGCGAGGATAAAAATCATTTTTTGCCTCATTAGAGCCCTGAAAACGATTTGAGTATTACAACTCCCGCAGGCCGTTAATACAGTATTTCGACTCCCGTATGACGATAATACGATTTTTAAGAAAATTAGTCTATTCGTCTCAATATGCAATACATGCAATCCATGAACACGTGCCTCTTCAGGGCCTCGTTTCAGCCTTCAGATATCGCACACACACCGGCTTTCACAGCCTACCTCATACATCAGCTTTCGCAGCCTACCTCATACACCCACACACGCACACATGCATCATCAACTAGGATTTATATCAACTGGATCACAGATTCATCTAATCCATTTCATACACATAAGCAAACCTAAACCAGGGTTTAAAGCATATAACCATGGATCAACACAACATTCCACAAACCACGTCACATGCCTATAAAACTCTAGGTTTTAAAGCATAAATCACGTTACACATAACTATATCACCTTATGTAATTCACTTACATATTCCGTACATAAATAAATAGTTATAAATGTGAACATAATCATGTATAACAATACATCATGACGCCACCCGCCAAAACAAATCGACATCCACTCACGGGGACAACCCATACGACCACCACTGGCCCAAACACTCCCAACACGGCAATCACAGGTCCATGACGCTCACCCGTGCCAACACAAACCCAACATCAAACCACGCACCTAACCGTACATCAATAAGTCCTATCTACCATGCACATCACCCGCGAGGGCAACACTCAAACGCATACCCGAGGCCACAACACGACCCCTGAAACCACCACACAACCAACCAAACCCCAAAAGGGACCCAAAGGTATTTGAATCAACTAATTCCCATAAATTAATCAATTGAATACCAAAGGACACCAATCAGAAACCAAAACCCAACCACAGAACCATCATCACACACCCCAGCACTTCAGTCGACCGAAACCCACTTCCAGTCGACCGAACACCCTACTGGAAAACCACAAAACGCCTAAACACATGGTTCAGTAGACCGAACCCCTCGGTTCACTCCACCGAACCCAAGATCCAAACTTCAGTCGACCGACCCCCATGGTTCAGTCGACCGAACCTCGGCGGAACTCAATTCCAAGCTACGGGTTTCTACATCCAAACCCCGATTGGAAGCCTCCGAACACCAAACCAACATCCGTGAACACCCGCACACCTAGGCCTAACACCGAGACCTCAAAAGAAACTCTCGACACCCGATTCCATCACAGAAATTGTCGAAAAAGAACTTAAAACCCAAAATCCCAACATCAAAACAAACGCAGATCTACAGCAATCTTCCTGTTAAAAACACCCACATTTACCCATAGCACCCTTATACAACAGTAGAGTCTAGAATCCTATCTTGGTGAGCTCAATGTTGGAGGCAAAACTGCCAAGATCATTGTTTTTGAAAATGATTAATCGATAAAAATAAACAGGATGGGCAAATGCCGAAACGGGTTCTAGATAAAACTTTTGACGAAGAACGATCAAAATAAAACCGGTGCAATCAAAGTTAATTTAGAAGAATACCTCATGTAGATCTAATCTTCAACTACGACTTGATTCCAAGTTGAAGCTCCAGTCAGATCTTCTACTGTATTCCATTACGCGATCCTCGAACGTAGTGTGGGCTACGATCCATCGAGAACTCGTATCGGCAGAACCCTGATATATTTAAGTCTTGAAAAACAAAAATAATATCATAATAATATATGAGATATCTGAACTATAAATTCTATCAATCTTAAACTGGTTCAGCCTACCCGCAAATATATAGGGCTATAGCAGGGATCTGGGGAGTAATTATGAGTAAGAATTCCAGTGGAACACAAACACCAACTAGCGGTTTCTGTAATAAAAGAAAGACGCATAGCGGTATCTGCAATTATAGAAAACCAAAAGCAGTTTCTGTAATTTTCATAAAATAATGAATTACATTCACACAACTAAAGAACTATAATTGCACTCTAACCTATAATCTCAAGACCTTCTTGCATTGAGCTCCTGTTATTAAATGCTTACCATTTCTTCCCGCGTTAAGATTCTTGATACCCGCTAATTAAATTTAATTACTGACAATATAATTTAATTGGCATCTTCATATTTCTTAAGCCCTTCTGCTTAACTTATTTGACCGTCGGATAATTAAATCCACCTGTAAAGTTTTGCCCGGTCAAAACTTATAAGCATCCTTAAGGGGGTATCGTCAATCCCGATCTTTCGGGACGTGGATTTCATCAATAATTAATATTTGTCATATAAATAATATCGCTATTCAACTCACCGGGAATATAGAGCCATATAAGATCGCACCCTCTAATGAATCAAAACAACGAATATTAAATATACACAAATTAATAATTATTTCAGGTTTAAGAAGATAAGTATTATTTATAATAACCTTGGGGTGTGAATTAATTTATATAGCCAGTAGTCAGTACTAAATTAATTACTCCAAATGTCCCATTCAATATACACAAAGTGTACTGGTACAGAGAGTCGGAACAATAAACGACGCTATTATCTGTTCCCTGTAACCAAGAAGCCCTACTAAAACTCTGTGCCACAGTCGTACCGATGGTATGTCCATTTTCATCTAAACTGTGAACATAAAACTTATATT
>JAUMHN010053303.1:0-27617 GCA_032360265.1 Heliamphora ciliata
TATTGCTCATAAAGATTCTCATAAAATAAAAAATTAATTTTATTAAAATAAAATTAAATACTAAAAACATGATTTTCTGTATACCAACCATAACATTCTCCTCTTTCTCTTTCTGCTCCTTCTCAGTTTTCTTACTAACTAGTGGATTTTCTTCCTGCTTACTCTCACTGTCTACCTTCTTTCCCTTCGAGGATTCTCCTATTTTTGATACTATTTTTCCTATTTCTTCTATTCTAAAACTCGGGTTGGCTTTCCTATACCAAGCTGCCCTTTGGTGCTAGGCTGTATCGTCGCTTGAGACGGTCGGGACATGCCATTTGATGTTGGTTCCTGCTTCCTCCAAATTATTTAATGCATCAAGAGGGTCAAATCTTCCCATAGCCGTCTGATATCTTCATCTTCCTCATCATTACCATCGACAGGGGAAGGAACTTCCTCCTCGTGGACGATAAAGATCAGGAAATTATCAAAACCATCATCTATCAAATTCTGAATAAAGTCATTGAGTAGCACTACCTCTGGACTGGACAACAAAATTGTAACTGGCCTCGCTTCTGTTGTGGAGACTATGAATTTTGTGGGATCAAATCCTTCCAACTCTCTTTCAACAGCGTTCACATTTTGTTGGCTTGTATGATTTGGCAAGGGGTTGGTAGTAACATTCGATTTTTGAACGGTAGTCGGTGGAGGAATTGCCTTGTTATCTATCAAGTCTTGAGTCTCATGCCGGAGCCTCATACAATTGTTGGTTAAATGACTATGCCCCTGGTAGAAGGCGCAGTACTGGATAGGATTATATCTGGGCAGTAAAGGGTTTGGAGGCGGGTTCGGCTCCAAAGGCTTTAGGAGACCTCTTTCAATCAACCGACTCAGGATTGATGTTAAAGGTACAGTGAGTTGGGTGAAGATTCTCTTTCAATTTTGGGGTTAATTTTGGGTATCTGGCTAGACATATAGGCTAGCTTGATTCGGGTCAGGATTTACCAAGTTTACTTCATAGCTTCGGTTCACGGCATTGGTGGCATTGCTCGGATTATTGGTATACGGCTTTCGAACTATTCTTTGACTCGGTTCTCCCTTCTCAATATCCCCAGACTATAGTGCATCCTTTATCTATTTTACAACATCGAAAACCTACTCAAGTGTCATCAGCAGCTGTGTGATTAGATATTTGAGAAATTGTGGTTGCAAGATCTTTACCACCATTCTCACTTGTTCCTTCTTAGTGGGTCGATTCATGATCTTAGCTGTCTTAGCCCTCAATGGGGTCAGAAACTTAACAAAAGATTCTTTGGCCTCCTGTCGGGTAGTCTTGAGCCCCCGAGTGGTGACATCAAGCTAGATGTTGTAGTTACACTAATTGACAAATGCAGTAGCAATGTCCTACCACGTTCTTATCTTTGTAGCGTCTAAAGGCAAAAACCATTTCTGAACGGCTCTTGACAAAGATCGCTGGAAAAGTTGAGATTTCAACTGATCACTAATACCCATCAGCGACAGTGTTTCCACGTACATCCTTAGATGGATCCTCAGGTAAACTTCTCCATATCGGGCATTTTAAACTTCTCAGGCAGCTTAGCATCAGGGAACAAGCAGAGTCCCTCGACATCCAACATATTATCCTTGATTCCTCAGGATTTCCTCAAAATCTTCTCTAACTTATCGACCTTATCAGATAAGATCGATTCCTTTGTGGTTAAGATTTTTGGGATTCCTCGCCGGATAGGCTGTACAACTGCTGGTTGGGCTCCCTCGGGTCCCACATTATCATCCCAGATATTATCTCCTATACCATCCTCAGTGTCATTCGAAACAACCACAATAGGGTCTGCCACTCGAGTCTGCAAAAATTGGATCTAAGCCTGACACTAGGTCTAGATCCTAACCTGATTCGTTATAGTAGTGCTGACTCCCTCGACAGTTCATTACAATTCTAAAATTACTCTCATCATATCAGCTATGGTCAATTTCGAGTCTACCATCAGTAATCTTAACTGATTTGCACGTCTGAGTCTTCCACTCAGAGATCAGGCCCAAGTGCATATAAGTTCTTCTCTGCTCGGCGCTATTATCCTAGGTCTCTGAACTGAAAGGGCTCACGTAAACCAAAAGACTTGTTAGCTGGGCCTAAACTCAAAATAACTCACTCTCGATGATAGATCGGGAAGATGAAAACTAATCCTAATCGGGATACTAACTATACAAACAAAAGCATCCATTAAAAGAAAAATCACAAAACCCTAAAAGAATATGTTCACATGAAAATGCTGATATTCACTCAGTATACCTTCTGAATAGAGTCAAGAATAGACATTCCAATGCCAGGAATGGTGCAAAGCATGGTTAAGCGGTACATAATAACTCTTTTTGCCACATCTATGGAAGCATGTGGCCAGAAAACTTGCTGGCTTCCCCAACATAGCTCCGAGAGAGTAAACTGACTGGGCTATCGGATAGATGGAGCGGGGGTTTGAGAACTAAGAACACAAATATGCAACCGCAACTGAGAATACCAATGAAAAGTTTACAACAAGAACCATTGACATTTCAAGTTAAGCCCTCTTATGATTTTTTTTTGAAAAACAAAACCCCAACAAAGTCGCCAAAAAAAGCTGTAGGTGTTTTGGTCTCGCAAGATGCACCAGATATCTATTGTTTTTAAAAAAAATGTTCTTTTCTTTTAAAAACAAGAAAATCCAAGATATCTGAGCATCCTTTTTAGAAAAATACAGTCGCCACTTTTTTTTGAGAAAAACTACGAAAAACGAAAAGAAGGTTGCGCGTCTTTTAAAAACGTAATCAAAGAAAAAGAGGGTTCAGAGGTTAAGGTACGAAAAGAGAAGGTGTTAGGCACCCTTTTCGACCAACCGTGAGGTTAGCCTCTACTTTGTCAATATTGGTTCTTGTTGTAAACTTTTTAAATGTAATATATACAAAACAGGAGGTTAAAGAGAGTTCAAATAAAAGTAAGCAATGAAACAAAATCCTAACTATGACTCCAAGGGTCGTGCAACTTGGTTGTTATTTCTAGATATGCCATATGTACTGTTTGAGCATAGTAAAGCAAAAAACATACAAATAAGCGATAAGACGAACAAATAAAAATCTAAGGGTCATGCAACAATGTTTCTGCCCTTGACATGTTATAAACAGATTGTACAGAATAAGCAAAAAAAAATTTAAACACTATTTTCAAGCTACTAGACATGCAGAAAACTCACGGTCATAGCAACAAATGTTGCAGCTGTGACAAAAATAGTCACAAAAAGTGCAGTCATGACAAATATAGGGTTATTGGAAAGAATAGACTAAAAAAGATCACGACCTTGACTAATAAAAGTCGCGGTTATGGTTTCTAAGGGTATAGAAAAGGTATATACATTGCACAAGGTTTAAAACAGGCTCAAATGAATAGGATATACTGGAAAGAGACCATAACCTGTTGTTTTTAGGTTAGATCCACCATCTTTCATCATCTATACAAGAAATAACTCTAAACAGAATGTACAGGATGGCAAAAATGAACAACAAAATGCCTAAAACATATTTTCATGTCACTATTCTCAAAAACCTCGCAGCCGTAACAAAAGGATATGGCGGCCGTAAAATATATGAAGAAAAAGATGCGGCCATCATGTTTTCATAACCACAGAGCATACAGATATAAAGGTATACAAAATGGAGACCATGACCCATTTGGTCTAGGCTAGATCTGCCATTCATCACCCAATAGGAAGATAAACAAAGGTATAGAAAGGAGAAAATGCTAAACAACGAAATAAAAGGATATACAACCTTAAAATAAACAAATATCATATAGTTTTGAAGAGAGTTTTCACACCTTTTGTCTTAAAAACAATGTCACGGTCGTAACAATACGATGTTGTGGCCGTGAGAAAAGAAGGCATAAATGTATCGGCCCTTATAAAATGTTTACGGCCGTCACTGTAGGTTTAACAAAATAGTCATGGCCCTTACAAAAAGTTTACAGCCGTGTTTGTAGGTTCAACTTGAGAAGGTCGCGACCGTCATGTTTTAGAACCTTAGAAAACTTTTGATGTGCTCAGTGTACTTATGAGCGTCAAAACAGAAATAAGAATAACTTTAAATGCTCAAAATAGAGAGCTACAAATACACTGTTAGTAATGAAATACTTAAAGGAACAATGCTTATATTGAAATAAATGATACATGAGTAATAAAACAATAAAATCCTTATCCACGACACCCTCGGGGGAAGAAAATAAGGGTTTAAGAAGAGTCGTGGGTTCCTAAGGTTACCTTGTGTGGATATCTACCTCGAATGGCCCCTTGGGGGGTGAGAATAGGATACCTCCAAGTCAATATGTGCTTCAAGAACTCCTCCGAGGCAAACAAGAACATAAACGAGGCTCGAAATGTGTAGAATGGATGGGGGGATATCGGGTAAGGGAGTATTTTGGCAGAGCTTAGGTCTCCAAGTATCTCTTCCTCTAGTTTTTATGAAAAACGACGCCTATTTATAGGCAAGGCGAGCAACACATACCCCTTCTGGGATGCTGCCACCTATTCAAAAAGGGGCAATAATGATGGCCGCTACCTTTTTACTTTTCTACGGTGATAGTTGCCACCTTTATGGTGGTGAAAAGGACAGCTACGACTTTTTGAAGTCGCGGCCTGGATAAACAAGCAATGGTTGTGACAAAGAATGTCACGGCTTGGTTTAGGGTTTTACAAAAAGGTTACGACCATGTCATAAATGTCACGGCCTAAAGGTTTTTAGGGTTTTTCCTTGGATTTTGAGCCATATTCGTGATTTTGCTTGCATGGGAGTATCTTTGAGCATGATTCTCATACTTTTTTCATTGGAGCACATTTGAGATGGGTGCCTAAGATTCAACTAAGTCAAATTGAGGTGGTTATAGTATCGATGGAGGGTATCGATTTGTACACCTGAGGGTGATTATTTCTGTTTTGTGAGTGACTGGGACGATGGTTTAGTGTCTATGCCCGATGATGTGCAAAACTGAGGAAACCCTTAGTTTCCTATTTTTTGCTCTCATGTTGGATAAGACCATTAGCATTCGAGGAGAGTTTCCCCTGGTAGTTTGTAACTACCTAGATATCTTTCCTGATGATCTATTCGAGTTTCCACTACCTCGTGAGGTAGAGTTTTCTATAGATCTTATTCCAGGAACTGCTCCTATTTCGATGCCATCTTATCGTTTTGCACAAGCAGAATTGCATGAGCATAAGGTATAGCTTTAGGAACTGTTAGATAAGGGGTTTATATGCCCGAGCACATCCTTGTGGGGAGCTTCAACCTTATTTGCCAAAAAGAAGGATGGGTCATTGAGGTTATGCATTGATTATCAAAAATTGAATTAGGTGACGGTAAAAAACAAGTATCCTATGCCGAGGATTGATGATTTGTTTGATCAATTAAAGGGTTCGGGTTATTTTTCAAAAATTGAATTGAGATTAGGGTGCCACCAGTTGAGGATTAAGGAAGAGGACATACCGAAGACTGCCTTTTGGACTTGTTATGGTCATTACGAGTTTTTAGTTATGCCGTTTGGTTTGACGAATGCACCAGCGACATTCATAGACTTGATGAACCACATATTCCATCAGTACCTTGAAAGTTTTGTAGTCGTGTTTGTGAACAGCATTTTTATCTACTCACCATTGGGGGAGATGCATGACGAACACCTACATATTGCTCTACAGCTTCTAGGGGAGCACTGACTGTATGCAAAATTTGAGAAATTGAGTTTTGGATGCCTGAGATGAAATTTCTTAGACGTGTGGTGTCGGGAGTTGGAGTGTCTGTGGACTCTTCAAAGATTGATGCAGTGATGAGTTGAGAACGATCGAAGAATATGTTTGAGATTCGTAGCATTCTGGGTTTAGCAAGCTACTACCGATGGTTCGTGAAAGACTTTTCTCGACTTATCCTGCCGATGACTCGCCTTACATGGAAGGGAGTCAAGTTTGTTTAGAGTGAGTCTTGTGAGTTGAGATTTTAGAAGCTGAAAAAGAGATTGATGAGTGCACTAGTGTTAGTTATTTTAAAATGGGGTTTGGGTTACACTGTTTATTGCGATGCATCGCATGATGGCTTAGGATGCGTCTTGATGCAAGAGGGTAAGCTTGTGGCTTATGGATCTCGACAATTGAAGACTCATGAACAGAACTGTCCGACACATGACTTAGAGTTGGCAACCGTGGTTTTTACCTTGAAGGCATGGCGGTACTATCTTTACGGTGAGCATTTTGAGGTTTTCTTAGATCATAAGAGTTTGAAATACTTATTTTCTCAGAAGGACTTAAATCTACGCCAACGACGGTGGATGGAGTTTATGGAGGACTACGATTTCGATCTTCAGTATCATCCGGGGAAAGCCAATGTCGTGGCCGATGCACTTAGTAGGAGATCTCATGGTTCCTTAGCTTCTATTGTCGTGCGAGAGTGAGACATGCTTCAAGAGGTTGTTGAGTTTAATTTGTGTCTCGGAGAGACAGAGGAGGGTGTGACCTTGTTTTCAATGGTTTCGCAACCCATGTTGATTACTCGTATCCTGGAGGCTTAACAAATGGATTAGGAGGCTCTGATGTTATAAGAACGAGTTGCTAGTGTGAAAAACACCAAGAGGTAGGTTGTGAGTTCGAATCAGAGTTTGAGATTTACTGGGAGAGTATTTGTGCCAGAGTCGTGTCGTGAAGATGTGTTATGTGATTTCCACCATTCTCGTCTTATAGTGCTCTCGGGATGCACTAAGATGTATCATAACTTATGTCGACAGCTTTGGTGGAAAGGAATGAAGAGAGATGTAGCTCACTTTATTTCTCGGTGCCTTACTTGTCAACAAGTGAAGACAGAACATTAGAGACTAGCAGGGTTGCTCCAGCCGTTGCCAGTATCAGAATGAAAGTGGGAGAACGTCACGATGAATTTTTATACCTGAACTTCCTTGGTCGCTAAGGGTCATGATTCTATTTGGGTTGTGATTGCCAGATTGATGAAGTCTGCTCACTTTCTTCCCATACGTGTGAAGGATTTCGTGGACAAGTTAAGTAAGTTGTATGTTGATGGGATTATTCGGTTACATGAGGTGCCCGTATCTATTGTTTCCGATTGAGACCCGCGTTTGGGGATGAATTGATGAAGTCTGCTCACTTTCTTCTCATACGTGCGAAGGATTTCGTGGACAAGTTAAGTAAGTTGTATGTTGATGGGATTATTCGGTTACATGAGGTGCCCGTATCTATTGTTTCCGATTGAGACCCGCTTTTGGCAGAGTCTTCAGTCACCTTTGGGGATGAATTTTCTTTTTAGCACTGCCTTTCATCCTTAAATAGACGGTAAGTCTAAATGTACCATACAGATCTTGGAGGATATACTGAGAGCTTGTGTATTAGATTTTTGGGATTCTTAGAAAGATTATTTACCGTTAATGGAGTTTGCATATAATAATAGCTATCAGTCCAGCATTGGGATGGCGCCTTTCAAGGCATTATATGGCAGGCCGTGTAGGTCATCGGTATGTTACACAGATGCAGGAGAAGTGACAGTTTTGGGACCCAACTTGGTGTGGGAGACGACGGAGAATATTACCATGATTTGCCAATGTTTGGTGGCTGCTCATAGTCGTCAAATGATTTACGTCGATCAAAGGAGGTCTTTAGAGTTTAGGGAGGGAGACCATGTGTTCTTAAAGGTTTCGCCATGCCGAGGTTTGATGAGGTTTAGCCATAGCGGGAAGTTATCGCCACGCTTCATTGGGCCATTTGAAATCCTGGAGAGGATTAAAGAGGTGGCATACTGCCTAGCCTTGCCTCCTCAGTTGTCATCGGTGCACAATATGTTTCATGTTTCTACCTTCAAAAGTACGAGCTTGACCCATCACATGTTTTGGATTAGACAGAGTTGCGAGTGGATAAAGATATTTCTTTTGAGGAACGACCAGTAAGGATTTTGGATACAAAGGAACAAGTGTTGAGAGGGAGAACCATTGCCTACGTCAAGATTTTATGACTTTATCATGGGGTTGAGAAAGCTACCGGGGAGCTTAAGTCCGAAGTCCGTGTTAGGTACCCAGAACTGTTTTCTTCTTGACCGTGTAGTGAATTTTGGGGGCGAAATTCCTTTAGGGGGGAAGCGTTTTGAGACCCAGTTCTTTTTAATTTTGTGATATTTTTTCTCAATGTGTTGTATATCATTTTGGTTGTTATAGAAATGCATATTTCTATATGTTTTATGCATATATTAACTTAGATATGCATGTGAGTTTCAATCTTGGTTCTGTTTGGGCGTTGTGGCAGAAGTTGGGAACTTTCTGGGAAGGACCGCTTGATCGATCCTTAGACCGCTCGAGCGGTTTGTCTAGCGTGGTTGTTATAAGAGATGGTTAGTAGTCTTGGTTTTTGGACCAAAACTTTCCTAACAAGCTTCCTCTCTTCCTTGTTTGGAGAAATATCATAAACTTATCCTTCTCTCTAGATTTTTGCTTGCTTCATGCTTAGATCTTAGCGTTACGAGGGTGGATTGGTGTTCTCCTCACCAAGGGCTTCGCGTTCATCCGAACAAGATCTTATTTCGACAACTTTGATTGATAGTCAGTGGTTAAAGCTTCAAGTTTTTAACTCCATACGGTAGGATACTAGACTCTCGTGAATTAAAAACATGTTTTATGTGATTATACGCATTTCTACCACTTTAAAATGCGATGGATGATGGGTTATTGCGTTTAAACCTTGTTTGGTTGGATTAGAAGTAAGTTTTTACTATCCTAAGGTTTACTATAAAGTTGGTGGATGTGTATGTACTTGATTTTCAAAAAGAGGAGTTTTGAAAACTAGAGGAAAGTATGTATGTGTTGCGAAAACATGGTTTTTTGGATATTTGAATGTAACCCTTGAGGTTGAACCTTGGTTTAAATGATGTGGTCGAGATGGTGGAAACATTTTAAAAAATGTTGGTTGATTTCCATGAATAGATGGATAATGTTGAAGTGTGCCTTAGACGTTTTGTATATATAACTGTGTGCATACAAACGTTTCAATGAGTCGTGATGTGTGCTTTTTTAATGATTTTATGAATGTACGGTAACAATGTGGTGAATGTGGGTTTCAATTGCTCCTCGGTGAAAGTTTAGAAATTTATGTAAATAGGTACTTTGTTCCTTTCGATTAATCCTCATTAATGAAGTGGTTGCCCCATGGGAGGTGTTTATTGTTGTAGCAAGGTATGAAACTTATCATTGCTTAGCGGACCATTGGATGCCCCAGACCTAGGTCAATAGACGAGAGTCTATACTTGCTACCATTGTCCCCGGTGCAGCAATGTCAATACGTGTAAATCATTGTGGTTGTGTAAACCTTTTTGGACCCAAAAACCTGGTGGAAAACTAAAATGATTCGCGTGGTTTTTTCAATTTGAGAGATGTTGTTGGATGATATGAAACTTGTGGTTTTCAATATGGAAAACCGTTTTGAGACTTGTGTAATCGAGTTGTTTACATAATTCATGGTTGCACGTTATGCATTTAATTCATCCTATTGGGTTTCGGCTCACGTTGTTGAAAATCAAAATCTTTGAGGTGAACACGACTATGTAACTTGATCTTAAGGAGCTCTGGTGGAGGTAGAAGACAAAATCATAGTTTTTGTTGTTCGGTTGTTTATACCGATTTTTTATGTTGGATCATGTAAACATGTGTTATGTTTTAGACTTAAGAGCATATGTAATATGCTTTGTAAAGACTTAGGGACATAATACTAATGCATGAATGTTGTATGACAATGAGAAAAACCATGGGTGGGTCGTTAAGTCATATGGTTGTATGGGATCATTTTGGTTGGTTTAACTTTATAGCAGATGGTTTTTGGTTAGTTCTATGTTTAATATCAAACCATGTGCCTCGAGGAAGATTTTGAACCTTGTTTTAGCATGCTTTAGACTACTTGATTATACCTTGAAGGGGCTTAAAAAAAAGTTAGAAAATGATTAAGTGTTGAGTGTGAAAATTTGGGTTTTGAAAAAATAGTCTAGAGCTAAACTGCTCAAGCGGTTAAACCATACTCTCGGTTGTTTTGCAGGCTGAGGAAAAGCAATGTACATACAAGGACCACTCAAGCGGTCTTTTGACCGATCGAGCGGTCTGGTCAAATTTTGAAAAAAAAAATTATTTTTTAAATTTTGGCTCTTAGGGACGTTGACCTTATCCTTTTGGGTTCTTCTTTTCCTTAAAATAAATCCTCGAAAGTGCTTTTTGTTTAAGGATGTCCATTCATTTTTGGGTTAGGTTCTCTAACCTTTTGGTTTTGGATGGTTCTGGTGGATCTTAGTATCTTAAAAACATATTTTTCTTAGGTGGTTCACGTGACTCAGGTTTCGAGGCGTGACACCAGACATGAATATGGAACTCACGGAGCATGTCCTCACGACATGACTCCGGCATGAAAATACTCCCCGCAAATCTCAAACGCTGATTGGAGTGGATAGTCCACTCCTTCGCATCCTCACCACTCAAGGCTCACTCTCAAAACATCAAGCTCTCTACATCCAACCGCTAAGCCTCTACAACATGATGAACAAGGGTCAGATGAGAAACCATCGTGAATAAGGTAACACAGTCACTGGACTCATCAAGTTGCAGGTTATACTCGCCGACCTCTCTTAGCATACTTCACTCTCTGACGGCCACGTGAGCTATCGAGCTCAAAGATTTTCGACTGAGATCATCGGTCACCACATTAGCCTTGCCCTGGTGATACTATAGATCAAAATCATAGTTACCTGAGAACTCCATCCATCTCCTCTGACAAAAGTTCAAGTCATTCTGCGAAATTAAGTACTTCAAACTCTTATGATCCGAAAACATTTCAAAGCATTCTTCGTACAAGTAGTACCTCTAAGTCTTTAAAGCAAAGACCACCGCCGTGAGCTCCAAGTCATGAGTGTGGTAGTTCTTTTCATGAATCTTCAACTGCCTAGATCTATAGGTGTAGACACCCCAATCTGACCAAGCCGAATCATAGGCACCCGTCTCGAATGCGGTCCAATTACGAAAGTATGAGAATCATGCTCAAAGATATTCCCAAGCAAGCAAAATCACAAATATGGCTCAAAACCCAAAAACCCTAAAACAGGCCATACATTCCCATCCTCATGGCCACCACCTTTTTGAAAACCCTAGAACAGGCCGTGTCCTTACTCTCACGGTCATAATCTTTTTAAAAATCCTAAACTAAGCTGTGACTTTCTTTGTCACGGCCGTCGCTTTTTTATCCAGGCCGCGACTTTTGAAAATTACAACTGTCCTTTTCACCACCATAAAGGTAGCGACCGACACTGTACAAAAGCAAAAAGGTAGCGGCAGTCACTATTACCCCTTTTTGGACAGGAGGCAGCATCTCAGAAGGGGTCTATGTTGCTCGCCTTGCCTTTAAATAGGCGTCGTTTTTCACAAGAACAGAGAGGAGAAAGACCTGAAGACCTAAACTCTGTCAAAATACTTCCCCATTCGATATTCTCTCATCCATCCTATGCTTCCCGAGCCTCGTTCGTGTTCTTGCTTGCCTCAGAGGAGTTCTTGGAGAACATATATTGGTGTGGAGGTATCATATTCTCACCACCGATGAGCCATTCGAGGTGGATATTCACACGAGATAACCTTAGGAACCCACGACTTTTCTTAAACCCTCATCTTCTCCCTCGAGGGTTCATGAATAAGGTTTCCATTGTTTTATTGAATATTTATCATTCATTTCAATGTAAGCATTGTTTCCTTCAAGTTTTTCATTACTAACAGTGTATTCGTAGCCCTTTGTTTCGCATATTTACATTCGTTTTCATTCTATTTCATTGTGCACAAGCACACTAGGCCCATCACAAAGCTTTCTGAGTTTCTAGAACATGACAATCGTGAGCTTATAATGTTACAGTCATATATTTTGTTAAACCCACAGTCACGACCGTGTACTTTTTATAAAAGCCAATACATTTATGCCTTTTTTTACTCACAGCCGCAACATCCTATTGTTAGGCCGAGACAATATTCTAAGGCAAAAAACGTGAAAATCCTATTCAAAACTCTCTGTTATATGTTTATTTCAAAGTTTTATATCGCTTTATTGTTATATTTTCTTAGGGCTGCTATACTAAAAACTATATTTTTAGTAATTAATTTTATTTTTAATAAAATTAATTTTTCATTTTATGAGAATTTTTATGAGCAATGTATGTATATCATTTCTCTTAATGTTATGCATGAATGTCCAATATTCTGTACAGTATTTAATCTAGTGTGCAGAGTACGACTTACACACAGAAGACCAGATTTTAGGTTATTGCAGAATATAAGTTTTATGTTCACAGTTTAGATGAAAATAGGCATACCATTGGTACGACTGTAACATAGAGTTTTAGTAGGCCTGTCTTGATTACAGGGAACAGATAATAGTGTCGTCTATTGTTCTAACTCTCTGTACTAGTACACTTCGTGTGTATTGAACGGGACATTTGGGGTAATTAATTTTATACTAGCTATATAAATTAATTCACACCCCAAGGTTATTATGAATAGTACTTATACTTTTAATCTTGAAATAATTATTGATTTGTTTATATTTAATATTCGTTATTTTAATTCATTTGAGAGTGCGATCTTATATGGATCTATATTCTTAATGAGTTGGATAACAGTATTATTTATATGGTGAATATTAATTATTAACGGAATTCACGTTCCGAAAGATTGGGATTTACAATACCCCCTAAGGAAACTTATAAGTTTTGACCAAGCCAAACCCTACAGGTGGATTTGATTATCCGGCGGTCAAATAAGTTAAGCGAAAGGGCTTAAAAATTTCAAGATACCCATTAAATTAATTAATTATCAGTAATTAAATTTAATTGGCGGGTATCGAGAATCTTAACATGGGAATAAATTATAAGTATTTAATAGCATGAGCTCAATGCAAGTTGGTCTTGAGATTATGGGTCAGAGTGAAATTATAATTTTTTAATGGTGTGAACTGTAATTCAATATTTTATGAAAATTGCAGAAACTGCTATGAGGCTTGCTTAATTATGAAAACTGCTTATCGGTGTCTGTGTTTCACTGAAAATCTTACACATAATTACTGCACAGGTCTCTACTGTAGCGCTATAAATATGTGGGTAGGCTGAACCAATTTCATAACTTATCTTCTAAGACTAAAACTATCAAGGTTTTACCGGTACGAATTCTTGATAGATTATATAACCCACCCTACATTCAAGAGTCGTATAAGGGAATACAGTAGAAGTTTTGACAGGAGCTTTACCTAAAATTCAAATCGTAGTTGAAGATTCGACTAGTAAAAATGTATTCTTCTAAAATTAACTGTGGTTGCACGAGTTTTATTTTGATCGTTCATCATCAAAAGTTTTATCTGGAGTCCGTTTTGGTGTTTGCCCGTCCAGTTAATGTTTTATCAAAAATCGTTGCAAAAATAATAATCTTAGCAGTTTTGCCTCCAACAATTGGTATTAAAACTGTTTTATTTTTTACTTACGGTTATCGGGACCAAGTAGTTTTAGAACTATTACTAACTTTGTTTTGCAGGTATTCTAATCCCGGTTTTATGATCGTTATTTTTTTTTCATGTTTGATTAAATGGTGTGAATGATGATTATTTGTATAATTACATGGGTTGATCGTAATAGATCAAATGTAAGTTGTCGGGACGTAGGATCGATGTAATTGCTAGTTTTTATTTTTAAAATATTTGTTTAGATTATTTAAGAACAGGTTGTGAATATTCAAGAACACGAAGAACATAGGCGGCACCGGCGGTGGTTTCAAAATTTTAACGGGCCACAGATCGCAGTAAGTTTTTAATGATTTTAAAACAATTTTTTTCGGTGAGTTTTCTATAGTATTTATGCATTAAAAACAGCAGCAAAAATAAGTGTGAAACAGCCCACCACTTGCAGCTTTGCCGGCAACGGTTCGATGGCAGTTTTGATGATTTTTTGGGCCATTTTTGAAACTATTTTTTGAGCAATTTTTTAAGCATAAAATAGCAGTAAAACATACCTTAAGAACTATTTAAAAACCCAAAAAACTAGGCCAAAAAGTAGTACAAAATAGGCAAAAAAGGGGCGGTGCTACCTGAGGACACTGTTCGGGGGCTGTTTCGACACTATTTTTTAGGCGTTCTTCAAAGTATCATGTAACTGGATATTCAAGCTATTTTTTCATAAAAAACAACACCAATGAAGCACTGGAAAAATCCCAAACAGGGTGGTAACGGCGGCATTGTGGTGCGGCGGCAGCCGCTTCAGGCTAATTTTTGGGCCTTTTTTCTAGCAGTTTTTCAGCATATTTTTTGATAAAAAATCTCATATTTCGAGAGCTTTTTAACGGTATAAAACTTGTCAAAAACAGAGCTCGAATGAGGTGGCAGGGGCTGCCAGAAGGCGGCGGCAAGGTGGTGTCGGCGGTGGCAGGTGGTGGTCGACGATATTCTCTCTCCTGGGGTATTTTTGTTTTAATATTCTAATGTATTTGGGACTGATATAATATATCAGTATATATCAAATAGTATCAGGAAAGCCTGATGCAATCAGGACACTGAAACAGAGATGAACAGGGATTGTTTCAACTTGTTCTCTTTGGGAGATAGAAACGCATCGGTGTTTCACTTGAATTATAAAATCGGGATATATGCATATAGGGTTTATATATATATATGAACTGCGTAGATGATTGTATTTCTGTTTTACTTATCCTGTTGATTTAATTAATTCAGAAATTCAATTTTAATTAAATATTTTGTAATGAAAAATAAAATTAAAAATTTTTAATTAATTAATTTTAATTGAATGGAAAAACTTTAGATATTTTATTTTTTACAAAATATCACGTTTAGAATGATTTTTACAAAATTGAATATCTTAGAAAAACGTGAGAATTAATTTCGAGTTTTGAATTAATTAAATAAAAAATAATTTAATCGAAATAAATTATTATTTTTCAAAAAATATGGAATGAAAAATAAAATAAATAAATACTTTTAATCAATACCTTAGCTGAAAAGCTGGAGGAAAAACTGTGTATTTATTAAATTTTATTTGTTACGTATTTAAACACAAAAAGATGGTTTGATAAATCAGAATCTTCGGAATCGTATACACCGGAAGATGTTTGATTATTTCAGATCATATAGTTTTCAAAATTAATAAATTTATTTTATTTAAACAGATTTTTTTAACCTTCAAAAATATTTTAAAAATCTAAGTGGGAGAAAAAATCCATTCACAGATAAATTCCACGGTCTCCATCACTAGTTTGTAAGCGATGCAATTAAACCCTACGTATTGGCAGCAAAGCCTTCCTCCGCAACGAACAGATTAATTGCGGTATTGCCAATATAAACCTCCTTTAGGGATAATTCTGGATAATTGTTAGTGTATATTACTTCTCTAATTCAAGGGTTCATTGCCAAACAATTGATTTGGGATTAGGTGATGGTTAATATTTAGTTGTATATAATAGTATCCTCTCCATATGAGATACTGCTATTATATACTAGACCAAAATAATGTCAACTATTTAATTTTACATGGCAGGATCAGTTGCCTTGATAGTAAAATTAAAATGAATTAACCTGTCTAGTCTTACGAAGGATAGTAGACGTCCTCCCAACGAGGCATGCTATTCTCAGGTTACCAGGTTGCTGGCTAATTAATTTTAAAATGGTATAGGGAACCAAATTAAAATGAATTCAAAATTTTGCATATCATAATTAACTGTATTTTAATTATGCGATTCTCAGGATTAAAATGGATTTCAACTTGCTCGCTTTAATACTAAAAAAAAATAAACTAACGGGACCAAATTTTATTGACTAGAAAAGTAACTTAGATATAGCTTTAACTACAAATAGTATCTCTTCAATACTAAGAAATGTGTTTGTTTCAGAATGTTTCAGAAATTTGTTATGGTTGTTATACTAAAAACTATATTTTTAATAATTAATTTTATTTTAATAAAATTAATTTTTTATTTTATTAGAATCTTTATGAACAATGTATATATATTATTTCTTTAATATTATGCATGTATGTTCAATATTCTGTATAGTATTTAATCTGGTGTGTAGAGTACAGTTTACACACAGAAGACCAAATTTTTTATTCTTGCAGAATATAAGTTTTGTGTTCACAGTTTAGATAAAAATAAACATACCATCGGTACGATTGTAGTACAGAGTTTTAGTAGACTTGTCTTGGTTACAGGGAACAAATAATAGCGTCGTATATTGTTTTGACTCTCTATGTTAGTACACTTTGTGTATTGAATGGGACATTTTGGATAATTAATTTTATACTAACTATATAAATTAATTCATACTCTAATGTTATTATAAATAGTGTTTATCCTCTTAATCCTGAAATAATTATTGATTTGGTATATTTAATATTCGTTATTTTGATTCATTAGATGATGCGATCTTATATGGGTCTATATTCCTGATGAGTTGAATAGCAACATTATTTATATGGTAAATATTAATTATTAACGAAATCTATGTCCCAAAAGATCGGGAATGGCGATACCCCTTTAAAGAAGCTTATAAGTTTTGACCGGACCAAACCCTGCAGGTGTATTTAATTATTCAGTAGTCAAATTAGTTAAGTGGAAGGGCTTAAAGAATTTCAAGATGCCGATTAAATTAATTAATTATCAGTAATTAAATTTAATTGGTAGGTATCGAGAATCTTAATGTGGGGAGAAATGATAAGCATTTAATAAAATGAGCTCAATGCAAGTTAATCTTGAGATTATGGGTCAGAGTACAATTATAATTCTTTAATGGTGTGAACTATAATTTAGTATTTTATGAAAATTACAGAAACTGCTGCTAGTTTTCCATAATTACAGATACTGTTATGAAATTTGCTTAATTGCGAAAACTGCTTATGGGTGTCTGTGTTCCACTGAAAATCTTACTCATAATTACTCCACAAGTCCCTACTATAGCCCTATAAATATGCGAGTAGGCTGAACCAGTTTCATAACTTGTCTTCTAAGACTAAAGCTGTCTAGATTCTGCCGGTACGAATTCTTGATAGATTGTAGTCTACCATACATTCAAGAATCGCATAAGGAAATACAGTAGAAGATCTGACAGGAGCTTCAACTCGGATTCAAATCGTAGTTGAAGATTCGACCTGTAAAAAAATATTCTTCTAAAATTAACAGTGGCTGCACGGGTTTTATTTTGATCGTTCGTCATCAAAAGTTTTATCTGGAGCCCGTTTTGGCGTTTGCTCATCCAGTTAATTTTTTACCAAAAATCGTTTGCAATAACAACGGTCTTAGTAGTTTTGCATCCAACATGTTTAGCATTTTCTTCTTTCTGTATCTCTATTTGGTTTTCTGTTGGGTAATGAATGGCATATCTGGCCTAGACCAAATGGGTTATGATCTCCATTCTATACACCTTCACATCTGCATGTTCTGAGGTTATGAAAGCATGGTGGCCGCATCTGTTTCTTTTAAGTTTATTACGGCCACGACATCCTTTGGCTATGGCCGTGAGGTTTTGTGAGGCCATTAACATGAAAAGGTGTTTTAAGCATTCTGTTGTTCGTATTTGATAATCAATACATTCTGTTTAGATTCATTGCTTACATTGAGGGTGAAGGATGGTGGATCTAATCTAATACCATTAGGCTATGGTCTATGTCCTGTATATCCTATTCATTAGAGCTTGTTTTAAGCCTTGTACAATATATAAGTGTTTTAAAATGAGTTTTGGTATACTTAACAACTTAATTCGATTAAACTATAAAGTTCTGCTACAAATGTATGTATGGTTTTCTCTTTCTATAAAAGTTCGAATTTTAGAAAACTTAAAATAGAATATTTTGATAACAATAAATTCTAAGATTTTATAAAATTACAAATATTATGCTAGTTTTTTTATTATTTTTATCTTAAAACAAGAGTTAGGGTTGATGCTTAAGATTAAATGTTTTGACGATGATAACTTAACAAAATAAGGTGTTAAAAAGAATTCTTTACATCTAAGTTTTAAAAGTTAACAAATTAAATCTTAATTAAGTTGGATCAGATGATAAATTGTGTTAATAAAGACTTAAGTATAAAGTAAGATTTTCTTACTTACAATATTATACTAAAGTCAGTATTTTTGCGTGTTGTTCTAGATCAGAAAATTCTTGGACTTGAACTAATCTGTTGAGCTTTAACTTCATTGGTGAGTTCTTAGATAGTTTGATTTCTTGATTTTGTTTTCAACCTATTTATGAGATATCGAAATAAAAACTAATCCATGAGTGTCTACTATATTTTATTCGATTAATAAGTCTCTGTATGAATTGATTTGCATATACAATAAGAAAAAGGTACGAAACTGTGAGACCCAGAACCTTGTTCTTTTATGTTGTTTATATATTTGACGTGTTTGGTTCAGTATATGAATAGAATCGATGCATGGTTTATGTTTTGGAGTTGTAGAATAGCATGTAAATGTGTTTTACACTTTCTCGGACCTCGTTTAGGCTTGTTGGGTTCTCCCTGCTTGGCGCATCCTCCCTCTTGGGACAAGTCCTGCGGATGTGTCCAGTCTGGCCACATCTGTAACAAACGGGCAACTCTGTCCCCTGTGACTGATCCTATATGGAACTCTGAGCCTGCCTCAACTGTGGGTCCCGAGACTACCTCGATTGCGGGTAATTTGGTACACGATGCCCCAACTGTTCACATTGAAAACATCTGACCTCCCTCTGCTCTGGCCTCCCTGACGAAGCCACTGATGGTGATGGTGCAAAGAACTACTGTGATCCAGATGGATGAAAACTAGGACCAGAGGATCTCTGCCTCTTGCTAGAACACCCAGCTGTCTGCGCCTCTACTCCACCCGGTGGTATCTTGGCCTCCCTAGAAGCTTGGATCTCAATCATGGTGTTCTCCACCATCGCTGCTGCCTCTACCAGCTCCGTGAACACACGAATCCCCATCGCTACCACACGCTCTCTGATCCCCGATGCAGACCCCGCTCAAACCTCATAGAACGTAGCTCGTCTGTGCTCACCAACTCAGGTGCAAACCTGGATAAGCATGTGAACCTAGACTCATACTGCATGACATCCATCACCCCCTGGGTAAGAGTGTAGAACTCTTCCCTGTACAAATCTCTCCTCGAAACTAGGAAGTATTTCTCTAGAAACACTCCCGTAAAAGCTGCCCAAGTAACTCCTGCAATAGTCCTGGCATATTTCCACCAAGCGTGAGCAGCACCCGTCAGCTGAAAGGTGGCAAAAGAAACCCGCAATTCATCCTCCACAATCTGCAGTGTGTTAAGGATCCGTGTCACAGACTCCAGCCACTCCATCGCCACAATAGGATCAGGATCTCCGACAAAGGTAGGCAGATCCATGCGCCTAAACTCCCACATCGCCACAGTAGCCCTCACCTCAGGCACCCTCTCTCTAACAGCCTCACCTCTAGAGGTCTCAACCAGCTGGCCAATGGAACCCACCAGTGCACGCAACAACTCTACCATGTCAACAGGTCCTTGGGGAGCGTTTACATCCCCAGCATTAGGGATAGGAACATCCCCTTAGCCAACAGCACGGCCACGACCTCGACCACGGCCTCGCCTTCGTCTCACCAACATCACGTCTATATGAAAGAAAATGGCATATAAGATGCAGCACATAGCATGAACATAAACGCTTAACCACGTAAGCATGCTAACACATAGCCACATAGGTTCATGCTAGACAACCACACATACTAAGGAGAACCAACAAGAATGACACGTGAATCTGGATAACCTACTCAGATTCCCTGCTAGAAATCACGTCAGCTAAACGCACTTCTAACTTGGCTCCCAAGTTTGTTAATCCAAACGCCCAAAGGCAGGACTATCACTCCTAAGATTCAACTCCCATACTCACATATACACGTCATTCACATATGACTCACATGCTATCACGTTCATGTGATCAAAACATCTAAACACATGCAATCAAGCACACGTAATCAACCTCACACGATGATGTAACCTCATTCCACATCTCATAGGTATTCGAACCCAGAGCTCTGATACCAAGTTATCACGCCCCAAACTCTAGGCCACGTGAAACACCCATAAATAAGCAAACAACATACCCAACCGAGAATACACTCTCAAAAGGAACATACATGCATTGTATAAAAATGCCAAACGACATACATTACAAGGCTCCAACGCCGAGAACATGTTACAACATACATGTAACAGAACTAACAAAAAGGAAGACTACACTCTTCCACCTCCTTCAGCACCTCCAAATCAACCAACGTGACCGGTACCTGAAGAAAAACAAATCCCACACTGTGAGCCAAGGCTCAGTAAAAACTAGACAAGCATGCAGTATAAACAAAACGTGCTAGTAAGATCGAAGTACAGATTTAGACTTTCTTTCAAACCTTGATAACGGTTTTTACATGCGAACGGGAAAGCGAGGATACAAACCATGTTTTTGACTCACTCACAGGAGCCATGAAAATAGTTGGAAAAAAAATAATTTTTTGATCGCGATTCACACGACTCTTAAAACAGTTTCAAAAATTAGTCTATCCGTCCCATAATGCAGTACATGCAATCCATGATACATACAGCCGGCCCTCACACGCCGCAACCATAGCCCTAACGCTGAGATAAAGATTCATACATAAACATACATTCCCGGGATAAGACCGTATACTATGGGGTAAAACCATAGACTAAACCACGGGGTAAAACCGTACACCGCGGGATAAGACCGCACACCATGGGATAAAACCGTAAATCAGACCACGGGATAAAATCGTATACTATACCGTAAGCCACGGGATGGAACCGTCGACTACGTATTATACCACGGGATAAAATCGCATGCCACAGGATAAGACCGCATACCAAGAGATAACACCACATATTACAGGATAAAACTGAAATTACGGGATAACACCGAAAACTAGGGGATAACACCGAACATTCCTATGCATAACCTAATCAGGATTTTAAATGCATATAACATACCACATACACCACATGTATGTGTCCCACGGATCCATCACATCCATGCCCAATAAAACTCTGAGTTCTACTGCATGTAACCACGATACACATAAGATATCATGCCATGTAATCCATACATGAATAAACAGTTATAGATGCACATAACCACATAACCCGACAAGACCTCACATGCCACACACCCGTCATTCGATAACCAAACGACCCATCCACAAACTAGGACCCGTCCATACTCAAGGACAACCGACACCTAATCCGGAGATCAACACTAGAACCTCCCATGAGACGATTCTCACCAGAACCCCACCTTAAACCAAACCACGAACCCACACGTCGCACACATAACCAGTACTCACACAACCATGCCACGAACCCTAAACCAACCATGCGTGTCACACCCGAGGACAGCATCACATAAACACCCGGGGCCACCACACGACCCCCGAAACCACAACGCCATTAACCAAACCCCTAAAGGGACCCAATGGTATTTGAATAGACTAATTTCCATAAATTAATCACTTGAATACCAAAGGACACCAATCGAAAACCAAAACCCAACCACCGAACCATCATCACACTACCCAGAAGTTCAGTCGACTAGCCCATGCCCCCAGTCGACTGAAAAACACACTGGAAAACCACAAAACTCCCAAACACACGGTTCAGTCTACTGACCCCATGAGTTCAGTCGACTGAACCCACCCAGAAACTGATTTCGAGCTACGGGTTCAACCTCCAAACTCCCGAATCGAAGCATCCAAACACCGATCTAACACCCACACGCCTTGGCCTAACATCGAGACCTCAAAAGAAACTCCTGATACCCGATTCCATCCACAAAAATCACTGAAAACGAGTTTTAAACCCAAAAACCTAACTAAATAGAAAATTAGATCTACAACTATCCGACTAGAAAAAAGACACCCGGTTACCCATAGCACCCTTATAAAACATACAGGTCTAGTATCCTACCTCGATGAGTTCAAAACTCGATGCCTCGAACCACGTGTAAAATTGAGCTTCGTCGGAATCAAATTCTGATCAGATGGTTACGTAGCCCACGACGCCAATACCAAGGATCTGTAGTCTGATCACCAAAAACTAAGCCCCGGGCCCCGGAGAACTTAGAGAGAAGGCAGAGAGAAAATGAAAAACTTAGGAGTTAAGTTTTGAAAAATATCTTTATGAAAATATCTAACTCCAGATATTTATAGGCCTCTAAAATATCTTTTTTTTGAATTTTTGAAATTTGCGCCACAACGGCCCACGGCCCTGGGAACCTACCCTGCTTGCATATCTAAGCCCGATCATGCATCAAAAGCAATAAAAACACGCTCGAATGAAAACATGTGATGCGCGTCTGAAAACGCCGAAAAAAGAAAATGGGTCAGGATCTCACAAAACTACATGTCTAAAAAAAACAAGGAAAGCTACATCAAACTTTCCAACACCACGGCATCTAGGTCAACTCCTCGTGTTCACCTGAAAATAATTTTACAACAAAATCTCACACCGTTAGCCGAAGCCTAATAGGAACAGATTATAAAGATGTAAAGTAGGTTATGCAATCATAATCATAAGACTCAACCACAAGAACCAAAAAGATTTTCCATTCCAAAACTACATGTTTTCTGTCCTTAAAGCTATGCATATCATCAATGTAGATATCATGCTATAGTTGAGGAAAATAGTAATCAAAACCTGATTTTGTTTACCCAGATCACACAACCGGGATCAAAACGTTATTTTCTCACTCAGAACACTCAGCCGAGGAAAACAAGATAAAATGAAATCTTACGTACCGACTCTGCCACACACAGGGACAAAGGTAACAACTATAGACTTCTGTCCATTACCCTAGTCCTGAACCACTTAAGGCTTGCTAGGTAATTACAAGTTCTATACGAAGTTACAACAATGACGCCATTCACGGAGGCAACCGACTCTTTACGGATTTTCACACCGATGGAAGAAGTTTCCAATACCACGTTTACGGGGATTAACCCGAGGGACCATAGCAAACCCACTCCGCGCACGTTTTTGGACTTCCACCAAGGAGCAGTAGATGCCCAACTCAATATACCCACTATCACGGTACATCTATGGAAATCATTTTAAAACCAGCCGTAGCTTAACTACGTAAAACCCGTAAAATAGTTATACAGTCACATGTATAAAAGAGACAACATGTATAAATGAGATCCAACATCCATCAACATAAAGATCTACAAGCATTTAAAATAATTTCCATCAAAACGTTTAAAAGCTAAGACTCAACCTTGAGGGTTAGCTCCAAACTTCCAAACACGTTTTCAAAAGCACCTTTTGATAACTATGAACATCCACTACCAAACTCCCAAGGAATAAGAAATTTGATAAAAAGTTCCAATAAGGATGAAAAATAAGCTTTTCCAAGACATTTGGCCAAAAACGGAAGAAAAACGGCTAAAAAAGTTTGACATACCTTCACTATTTTGGTCATAACTTTTTTTATAAATAGAATTTTATTGTTAGAGTGGTGTCATTGGAAAAAAGACTTTCAGGGCTTCAATTTGAGCACAAAAATGACCCCCATTCCGAGTCTAGATGAGGGAAATACATTGATTTTAAGAACAACTTTTCAACCAGTGAAAAACAGATCGCGGGCTAGACCGCTCAAGCGGTCTGTCCAATGGTCTGGCAACCCGAGAACACCACAAGACTGTCCTTTGGACCGCTTGAGCGGTCCCTCAAGCGGTCTGGCGCCAGAAACTGATATTTTTGCTGAAATTTCAAGCCAAAACAAATCCAAACTCGAATCAAACCACTAACTCGCATATTTTTGAAACCCATGGACATACACGAGCCCATATCCTTAAAGGGAACCAAAAAGAAACACTTAAAACATAAACCCTTTTGTCTAACCAAACCCGTTTCATCCAACCAAAAGCGATTTTGAACCAAAACCCGACTTTTCAAAACATAAACTGACTTTTCATGCATTTCAAGATGGTAAAAATACATATGATTACACGTAGCACCCTTTAAAGACAGCATAGTCTAGGATCCTATCTCGGTGAGTTAAAAACTTAGTGTCTCGATCCATGTGCAAAATTGAACTTCGTCGAAATAAAATTCCATCCGGATGAATGCGTAGAACACCGTGTCAATAACCAGGATTGGCAGTTGGATCGTCAAAAACTAAGTCCCGGGCCCCCGAGAAGTTAGAGAGAAGGTAGAAAAAAAATGAGAAAACTTAGTCAAGAAGTTTTGAAAATATCTTTTAAAAATATCTAACGCCAGATATTTATAGGCTTCCAAAATATTTTTTTTTTAAATTTTTGAAATTCGCACCGCAACTCCCAACAACCACAGGAACCAATCCCG
Organism: Heliamphora ciliata; assembly: GCA_032360265.1. NCBI lineage: Eukaryota > Viridiplantae > Streptophyta > Magnoliopsida > Ericales > Sarraceniaceae > Heliamphora > Heliamphora ciliata. The sequence continues at coordinate 24,435 of JAUMHN010053303.1, forward strand.
CATGCATATTTAAACTCGATCATACATCAAAACGCATATACACATGCTAAAGCAAAATTGCCAAAACGTGCGTTGAGAAATGCCGAATATATATATATATATATATATATATATATATATCACAAAAATGAAACGATACGGGTCTCACAACTCTCCCCCTTAAGAAATTTTGCCCCCAAAATTCACTGCAAGGTCACGAGGTAAACAACTCCAGTTATCTAACATGAACCCCAGACTCAAACTCCCACGTCGCTTCCTCAACCCCATGATGAAGCCATAGGACCTTGACATAGGCTATGGTTCTTGCTCTCAACACTTGTTCCTTCGTGTCCTAAATCTTCACCGGGCACTCCTCATATGTGACATCTTCATCAACCTGCAACTCGGCCCAATCTAACACATGTGAAGGATCAGGCTCATACCTCTGAAGCATGAAAATGTGGAATACGTTATGCACAGACGCCAAATGAGGTGGCAAGGCCTGACAGTATGCTACCACGCCAATCCGTTCTAGGATCTCAAAAGGTCCAATAAAGCGCGGTGATAGTTTCCCGCTGCGACCAAACCGCATCAAGCATCTACGTGGCGAGACCTTCAAAAACAGATGATCCCCCACTGCAAACTTCAAAGGTCTCCTCCGCTAATCTGCATAACTCTTCTGGCAGCTCTGCGCTGTCATACGGTGTTAGCGAATCATGGAAACCTTCTCTGTCGTCTCCCACACTAAGTCAGGTCCCAAAACTGTGGTCTCTCCCACATCTGTCCAACACACGGGTGATCTACACGGCCTACCATATAAAGCCTCATACAGTGCCATTCCAATACTTGACTGATAGTTGTTGTATGCAAACTCTGCCAACGGTAGATGATCCTCCCAAGAACCGCTAAAATTAAGGACACAAGCCCTCAACATGTCCTCCAAAATATGTATGGTCCTCTCAGACTGACCATCCGTCTGGGGGTGAAAAGCAGTACTAAACATCAAGTTCGTCCCCAAAGCCTCCTGAAGACTCTACCAAAAGCGTGAGGTGAAGCGCGGGTCTCGGTTAGAAATAATAGACACCGGCACACCATGTAATCGGACTATCTCTCTTACATACAACCGACTCTGTCTATCCACTGAATCCTTCACAGAGATGGGGAGAAAGTGTGCAGACTTCGTCAACCTATCGACCACAACCCATATGGCGTCATGTCCCCTAGGTGATCGAGGAAGTCCCGACACAAAGTCCATCGTGACGTTCTCCCACTTCCACTCTGATATCGGTAATGGCTGTAACAATCTTGTCGATCTCTGGTGTTCCGCCTTTATCTTTTGACAGGTAAGGCACCGAGAAATGAACTAAAGTACATCCCTCTTCATCCCTATCCAACAGAACTGGTGGCATAGATCGTGAAACATCTTTGTGCCTCCAGGATGCACTATAAAGCGAGAATGATGACCCTCACTTAGTAGATCAGCGCGACATGACTCTGGTACAAACAACCTCCAAGCCAATCTCAAACCCTAATCTGAACTCACAACCCATCCCACTGTACCCTCTCCACTAGCAACACAATCTCGTATGATCTGAGCTTCCTGATCCGTCTGCTGGACCTCAAGCACATGTGCAATCAACGCAGGTCATGAAACTACTAAAAACAAAGTCGCACCCGTCGCTGTCTCCCCGAGACACAGATCAAACTCCCTATTCTCTCCAAGCATGCTCCACTCGCGTATAGCCACAGAAGGTAACGACCTGTGAGATCTCCTACTGAGAACGTCAGCCACAACATTGGCCTTCCCTGGATGATACTGCAAGTCAAAATCATAATCTTCCAACAACTCCATCCATCGTCGTTAGCGCAAGTTCAGGTCCTTCTGCGAAAATAAGTATTTTAAGCTCTTGTGATCGGAGAAAATGTTAAAGTTCTCACCATGAAGATAGTAACGCCATGTCTTCAAGGCAAAGACCACGACTGCCAACTCCAGATTGTCCGTTAGGTAGTTCTTCTCGTGCGTCTTCAACTACCGAGAACCATAGGCTACAACCTTACCTCCCTGTATTAAAATGTAGCCTAGACTGTCATGTGAAGCGTCACAATACATTGTATACCCCAAGCCTCGCTATGGATTAATCAACACTGGCGCGCTAGTCAACCTCGCCTTTAACTCCTGGAATGCTGACTCGCCAGACTCGCTCCAAACAAACACAACTCCCTTGTGTGTAAAGATGCGTCATCGGCGCAGCAAGTTTTGCAAATTCCTTTACGAACCGTCGATAATAGCCCGCTAAATCAAGAAAATTACGGATCTCAAAGACATTCTTCGGTCGCTCCCAACCCATCATAGCATCAGTCTTCGATGAATCCACTGCTACTCCGTCTGTCGACACTACGTATCCAAGAAACCTCATCTCAAACATCCAAAACTTGCACTTCTCGAACTTCGCATACAAGTGATGCTCTCTTAGCGTTTGTAGAACGATACGCAAGTGATCCTCATGCGCCTCCCTAATGAGTGAGTAGATAAGAATATCATCCATAAACACTACCACAAAACTGTCTAGATAAGGATGGAAGATCCAGTTCATCAAACTCATAAATGTGGCTGGAGCATTCGTCAAACCGAATAGCATGACCAAAAACTCATAGTAACCATAACGAGTTCGAAAGGAGGTCTTCGCTATGTCTTCGTCCCTAATCCTCAACTGGTGGTATCTTGATCTCAAGTCAATCTTCGAGAAACAACTCACCCCCTTCAACTGATCAAAAAAATCATCTATTCTCGGGATAGGGTACTTATTCTTCACTATCACCTGATTCAGCTTCCGATAGTCGATACACAATCGCAAGGATCCATCCTTTTTCTTAGCAAAAAGGGCAAGAGCTCCCCAGGGTAAAGTACTCGGGCGTATAAACCCCCTATCAAGTAATTTCTGAAGCTGTACCTTGAGTTCACGCAACTCAGCTGGTGCAAAGCGATAAGACGGCATAGATATGGGAGCAACTTTTGGAACTAGAACAATAGAGAACTCTACCTCTCGGCTCGACGGCAACTCAAACATTGTTGGGAATGTATACTGAAAAGTCATGCTTTTTTATGTATTTTATTCTAGATCCTTAGCATATTAATGAGAAACATTTGAGATGATTTTGCATTTATGGTTTCATATTTATATTTGTGATATATGAATGCATAGT
>JAUMHN010053413.1:0-27608 GCA_032360265.1 Heliamphora ciliata
CTTTCCATAATTGCAGAAACTGCCTGTAGGTATCTGTGTTCCACTGGAAGTCTTACTCATAATTACTCCCTAGGTCCATGCTGTAGCCTTATATATATGCGGGTAGGCAGAACCAGTTTAGATTGATTTTCAATACTTAAAAGTATATCAAGATTCTGCCGGTACAAGTTCTCGGAGGATCGTAGCCCACACTACGTTCGAAGATTGCAAAAGAGAATACGGTAGAAGATCTAACATGAGCTTCAACTCGGAGTCATGTCGTAGTTGAAGATTAAATCTGCAAGAGGTATTCTTCTAAATTTACTTTGGTTGCACGGGATTTATTTTGATCGTTCTTCGTCAAAAGTTTTATCAGGAGCCCGTTTCGGCGTTTGCCCGTCCAGTTAATTTTTTTACCAAAAATCATTTTACAAAAACAATGATCTTGGCAGTATTGCCTCCAACAGCTACCCCTTCCCTCTGCCGGTTCCTGTTCCGCCAGCACCTGAGTTCAAGGTTGAGCTCAGTCAGGTTTATCTTTGTCCTTTCTCCATTCATTTAGTTGCTTTCTTTGTTTTGCTTAAACTGCCTTACTTTCTTCCTGTAGGTTAATCAAGCGTGGCTAGATCATCTGCTGCTGGTCTTTACGGGTCAGAGAGCACTGATTCGTCAGCTTGACGCTACTGTCCAAGTGGTCGGTATTGCTTTTACTCCAGCGGCTATAGTAAGTGTCCTCACAACCCCTTTTAACCTTTCTGCATTTTCCCTCTACTCTGTTCTGATCCGTATTTTCTTCTAACAGCCTCCTGTGCCAGCTTTTGGCATAGTACCACCACAAGCTCCGGTTAGGCCCCCTGCTCCAGCCCCAGCCCCAGCCGCGGTTAGAGGCCGTGGTTCCCGGGCATCTTCTCAGACTCTTTCCAGAGGGTCAGTCTCATCTGCTCGGAGCTCATCCAGAGTTGTCTCTTCCTCTAGCAGTGACAACGGTGATGACTTCGACAGACTCGTCAAGGATGACAGCTCGGAGGAGGTCGGCCCTCCCAGTTTTTACTTATTTTCTTATACATTTATTTTGATAGGCCTGCGTGCCCTAGTTTGATACACTTGAATACATTTATCTGCTCCATGGGCTTGTGTGCCCCAGTTTACTGTTTATTGGGCCTAGGTGCCCCGATTTTTACTCTAACATATTCGAGATGCATTTTGAGCCTTAGTGTCATTTATTACTTCATATGTTCATCTATTGCATGATTTTCCTTTATTTTCTGTTTAAAATGCCTCTGATGCATAAGTCAGATGCCATAACTAATACAGATCACATAAACTGCAAACTGACCCACACCCGCCATGTTCCAACATGGCGGTTGCCACTTTCCAAAAATGTTTACCTGGCGGTCGCCTGTTTCAACATGGCGATTGCCTGATGAAAGAAATGATGTCACTGTACTATGCTTTTTGGAGTTTGCGATCGCCAGTTCCATGTTGAACGCACTTTTTGTTGAAATTTTGATTTCCTGTCCTTTTCTGCCTTATAAATACAGGCCTGGAGACCCCATGTTCTGTTACTCTGACTCAAATGGCTTCTTCCCTTTCTGCATGGGTTGACGCATTCTCTCATGTTGAGCGTTTGAACTTTGCTCCTTTCGATAGCAACTCTTTATTTCCTCTCATAACTGTGAAGACTAATGGACCTTTGTTGGAAGCTGCTGCCCGGCTATGGGATCCTTAGTCCCGTGTCTTTCAGTTCAGTCTTGAAGAGTTATGCTCCACTGTGGAGGAGTTTTCTACTATTTTGGACTTGGTTCTGCGGAGTCCCGTCGTTGTTCCCACTTTCTCCTTTTCTGCTTGGCAACGGGTGATGCAACTCTGTGGCCTGTCTAAAATGGAGGCTTCTTTTCTGACATCAGTCGCCTTGACATTCCCTGGATCATTGACAAATTTCGTCTTACCGGTGACGTTAGCGACTTTGTTGTTCAGCTGCAACGTCGTTATGCTCTTTGCTTCTGTCTTCTTGGTCAGTATTTTCTCATTCCTTCTGACGGGCGAGTTAGCTGTGCCTTGGTTGACATTGCGAGTCAGATGTGGATGGGGAAGGATTTTGTGCCACTTGTCTTAGCCGAGACATTGCTGGGCCGAAATTCTATTCATAGCGGTGAAACCACTACTTTTGCTGACAATCATCTGCTTCTTCAGGTGAGCCCAAGACCTCTCTCTTTATCAAAGCTTTTTGCCAGGTCTTTTCCCTTACTGATCTAACTTTCACTACAGATCTGGCTAGTGGAGAAAGTGAATCTTGTACAGAAGCCACCTACTGATAGACACAGTGCTGCAGCTTTCCTCTATCGCCTCTATTATTAGATATGTGACACCGAAGCAACCTAACGGCAGTACCTTTCTTCTCCGACTGGTCCCGATATTACTTGGCAGTGCCCCTGGTGGTGGATCTCTGCCATGACCTTGGCCACCATGGATCACCCTGGAGTTTTGCTCGTTGACCTGCGTCAGACTACTTTCTATTGTCCCCATAGGATCATGCGGCAGTTCGGTCGCAGTCAGATCATCCCTCACAACATCCGAGGTCGTTTATCTTCATTTGTACTACGGGCCCCGTTTCTGGCATTGTATCAGGAGGCCTGGCCATCCCGCTCATTGATGGGGATGCAGGAGCTACAATGTCCCGAGCTTTCTACTGAGTACAAGATATGGCTAACACAAGAGAAGGAGAATAAGGAAAATAGACAGCGAAAAGGAGAAAATTTTGAGGCATCCTGCTTTGTTTTAGAAAATTTCATAGCTTTCATCTTTATTCTGTAGAGTTTGGGACTTGCGTGTCCTTCTTTTTATTTTTTAAAAACTTTGTAACTCCAATTCAAGTAATGGAAAAACTCCCCCTTTATGTTTAAGAGGGTCCAAAGTTTTCAAGATTTCAAAGGCTAGTTTGCATTGGTCTGACTTAGATTCTAAGATGGTTAAAAACGAAAAATGTGGCCGAACTTCTTAAAAGAAGCTGCATACGTATCCCAAAAAGATGTAATTAGGCCATAACGTAGTTCGGGCTCAATTTTCACTCGGGTATTGACACTCTCCTTTTGTAGTGTCCTAACTTTTACCAAGATCGCCCTTTCGAATTTTCGACCTTGCGGGCTGCTCTAACTTTTGCCTGAGTCGCTTTTTCGATTTTCAACTCATCAAGCTTTTATTTTTTTCTTATTTTTACCTCAGGGATAGTACTTTTTGAGTTGATCGAGGTTAATTGGAGTGGAGAATACATTACCATCCAAATTCATAATGATGACTGCACCACCGGTCATGATGGTTTTGATGAGAAACGGTCCGGACCAGTTTAGCTTGAACTTGCCTCTCGGGTCGAAGATTGGAGCTCTAATTTCCTTAAGAACCAGATTTCCTTCTCTATGATGCCGGGTCTTGACCTTCTTATTGAATGCTCGAGCTATCCTCCTTTGATACCCTTATATGTGAAACAGAGCCTGCAGTCTTCTTTCATCAAACAAGAGTAACTCTTCCATTCGATTTCTCTGCCATTCTGCTTCTGAAATACTGGCCTCGGCCATTACTCTTAGTGAAGGTATTTTCACCTCAATGGGAAGCACATCTTCCATCCTATACACTAAAGAGTATGGTGTAGTTCCAGTTGAAGTTCTGATCGACGTTCGATATCCCTAAAGTGCAAATGGTAGATGTTCCGGCCAATCTTTATGTGAGTTGATTGTCTTTTGTAGGATTTTTTTTATATTCTTGTTTGCTGCCTCAATTGCTCCGTTGGTTTACGACCGATATGGTGAAGATTTGTGAGTTACTATTCGGTATTCTTCAAAAAGATCTAGGACCTCCCCTTAGAAATGTGAACCATTGTCTGAGATAACCTCATGTGGGACTCCGTACCGACAGATGATGTTCTGCTTGATAAATTTAGCAACATAGGACGCTTTTAATACCGAGTAGGAGGTTGCTTCCACCCACTTAGTGTAATAATCAATGGCCACTAAAATAAACTCATGTTCATTGGATGCCTTCGGTGTTACTCTGCCAATCACATCAATACCCCATACTGAGAACGGCCATGGTGACATCAGGTTGTATAGCTGCGACGGGGGAACGTGCATGAGGTTTGCGTGAATCTTACACTTATAATACCTCCGCACGAACTGTATACAGTCTGTCTCCATTGTCATCCAAAAGTATGCTTGTCGTAAGATTTTCTTGGCTAACATATTTTCGCTCATATGTGGCCCACAAACTCCTGCGTGGATTTCTTTCATCAATGTTTGGCCCTCTTCAGTGTTGGCATACAGCTTATTGACCTCATAATGTCCTCGTTTGTATAGTCTACTGCCGCAAATGATGAACTGTGCAGATAGTCTCTGTATCGCCCTTTTGTCCATTTTGCTGGCAAACTTGGGATATTTTCCTTTCTCTACAAAGTTCTGAATGTCAAAGTATAATGGAAGGTTGTCAGTGCTTTCTTCAATTGCGGCCGCCGTCTCGTATGCCAGCTTTCTTTTTTGTTCAATTACCAAAGGCCTCATTTGGACTCCTGATGGTATGTCAATCAGGGATGCTAGGGTGGCCAGTGCGCTGGCGAGCTTGTTCTGCAGTCTTGGCACATGGGTGAAGATCACTGATTCAAAACACGGTATTAGCTTCTATAGCTCTTGATGATAGAGAATCAAGGTTAAGTCCCTGACCTTCCATTCTCCTTTTGCTTGTGAAGCTACCAGTGCTGAATCTCCAATGACTTCCAGCTTTCTTACCCCTAGTTCTAAGGCTGCCTCCAATCCTGCCAAACATGCTTCATATTCAGCCTGATTGTTGGTGACTTCGAAATTGAGCTTCAGAGATAATGGAACGTGTGATTCGTCAGGAGTGACAAGAATGACTCCTATTCCACAGCCGTATTGATTGGACGCGCCATTAAAATATAGAGTCCACTTGTCATCCCCGACTTTCAGCAACTATTCATCAGGAAACTGGAACTCCGTGTCTTCTCCTCCCTCAACTGGTTAATCGGCCAGGAATTCTGCCATTGCTCTGCCCTTGACTGACTTCCGGGTGATATACTGAAGATCAAATTCTGATAACAACAGCAACCATCAAGCCAACCTAGCTATCAGTGCTGGCTTTTCAAACAGATACTTCAACGGGTCCATCCGGGAGATGATATTCACTGTGAAGGACAACATCTAGTGCCTCAATTTTTGGGAAGCCCAAACCAAGGCCCAACATGTCTTCTCTAATGGTGTGTACCGTATTTCTGACCCTGTCATCTTCTTGCTTAAGTAATAGACGGCCTTTTCAATTCCAGTTTCACTTTTTTGCGCCAGTATACATCCCATAGCTGAATCAGTCACTGACAAATAGAGGATCAGTGACCTATCAGGCTTAGGGGGAGCTAAAACAGGTGGATTTTGCAGATACTATCGTACTGCATCAAAGGCATCTTGACATTTTTTATCCCATTCGAACTTGACTCCTTTCTTTAGCAGACGGAAGAGCGGCTCACCGGTAGTTATCAATTTTGCAATGAAGCGACTGATGAACTGAATCTTACCCAGAAAACCCCTGACTTCTCGCTCGGTCTTCAAAGGAGGCATTTTCAAGATTGCCTTGATCTTTGAGGGATCGACTTCAATGCCTCGCTGAGTGATCATAAATTCAAGCATCTTTCCGGCAGTGACCCCAAAGGCACATTTTTGTGGGTTAAACCTCATCTTGTACTTTCGAATCCTTTTGAAGAATTTTTGCAGTGCTATGATGTGACCATCCCGATCCATGGACTTAACTATCATATCATCCACGTACACTTCGACCTCCTTATGTATCATGTCATGCAATAAAGTAGTGGCAGCCCATTAATAGATTGCCCCTGCATTTTTCAAACCAAACGGCATCACACGAAAACAGTAGGTACCCTAGGGTGTGGTGAACGTCGTCTTTTCTCTGTCCTCGGGATCCATCAAAATCTGGTTGTTTCCGGAGAAGTCATCCATGAATGACAATAGAGCATGCCCTGCTGTACTGTCTATCAAGACATCAATGTGTGACAGCGAAAAATCGTCTTTTGGGCTAGTCTTGTTGAGATCCCAAAAATCCACGTCGACTCAGATACGACCGTCCTTCTTTAAAACCGGTACCATGTTGGCTACCCATTTCGGATACTCGGTTATCATCAGGAATCCAGCATTGATCTGTTTGGAAACTTCTTCTTTGACCTTTAGAGCCCATTCTGGCCTGATCCGTCTTAATTTTTCTTTGACCAGTTTAGTATCGGGATATAGAGGGATATGGTATTGAACAATGTCAAGATCAATTCCAGGCATATCTTCGTAAGACCATGCAAACACATCTTTAAATTCTTTTAATAAAGTTATTAATTATTTTTGTTCAACTAAAGATAAAGAAGAACCGATTTCCACATTTTGCGGGTTAATTTCATTACCCAAATTTATTGATAAAGTTTTTTCAATTATTGGTTGGGAATGCATTTCTTTTTCTCTTTTTATTAAAAGTTTTATTTTTTTTGGGATATCCCCGTCGAGTTCAAAATCGTCAGAAAGCGTATGAAATAAATTAAATAAAGAAGAGTAACTAGAAATCTCGTTCATTTCATTAAAAGAAGAAGGAATTACAAATTGAAAAGCATAGACAGGGGGAGGTGGATAAACAGACGCGCCCTCAATCACAGACTCAGATTCAGACTTGGACCCAGAATAGACAATATGTGCATCAGATGACTCGATGGTCCAATTCTTCACTTCCTTTGCAATTGCATCAATAATGAGCTTGGTGCAGTCGGCTGGTGCGTTGAAGCCCATCATGAAGCAATCTGGTTCAGTTACATGCAGCTGAGCCATCTTTTCGTTGAACAACATTCCCATGTCAGTACCATCAAACTTGTCAGCCCAATCTTCCTCCCGGACCTTCTTTTCTTCCTTTTCTCCTTCCACCGTTTCTTCCTCTTCCGTGTCAGACAACTGATGGCTGAAAAAGATCTCCTACCCAGGCAGCTTTTGATTGGTCTCTTTGTCGATCCATGGCTCGGGGAAGCCATAGTACGAAAAATCTTCCCCTTCCTTGATGAAGTACCCATTGAGTGTTTCGGTATAATTGACTTTCTGTCCCTTCTTAGGCCCTTCCAAATCTTCTTCTGTTGGCTTATACCCAAGACCAAAATGGTGCGAAGTTGGTAATACCTGAATGGGTTCCGAGATTCCTTGCTGCTTACGTCCCAATCTCATACCAGAGAAAAAGGACATTTTTCTCATCATTGTTACAACCCGCGGGTTGACATACCATTCTTCTTCATTCATCAGCATCTAAACAGCACGTTCTTCATCAAATCGAAAACCACTAAGCAACACATCATCTTCACTATGCTGAACTTTCAACAGAGTTGTGCCCTCTCCTCCTCTCGGGGGATGAATGTTGTCCTCTCCGTGAATAATCAAAATTGCTCCATTTCTTATTAGTTTTAGTTTCTGATGGAGAGTAGATGGTACAGGCTGAACATTTGGGTCATGCAACCAAGGTCTCCCCAATAATAAGTTGAAAGACGCCAGTATATCTAATACATGGAACTCGACCGACGTTTTCAAGGGCCCTACTGAGATTGCAAATGGCACCAGTCCTAGTACGTCCCTCCTTGTGTTGTCATAAGCCCGAACTCCTTGATTGCTTTGTACGAATTGCTCCATCTTTAGACCTAAGCAGAGTGCTGTTCTGAGCGGACATACATTCAATGCAGACCTGTTGTCGATGAGAGTTACATGGACCCATTTATCCAGGCATTTAACAGTAATGTGAAGTGGTTTGTTATGGTTCCTTCCTTCTGTTGGCAAATCTTTGTCGGAAAAAAAATGACTTTTGGTTCAACCGCCAGCAGAATAAGTCCAATCAGTTGTTCCGGGGTGGCCTCTATTGAAACGCTTGCTTTATTCAAAACTTTTAGTATAGCTTGTCTGTGCTTGTGCGAGGCCATTAGTAGCCCCTAAATGCTGATGTTAGCTTATGTCTTCTTTAATTGTTTCAACACTGCATCTTCTTCTTCTTCTTGTTCTTTCTCCTTTTCTTTCCCACTTGGTTACCCCTTTTCTAACTAAACTGGCTTGAAATGTTACCCACTTCAGGTCAGACGTTCTATCTCTTCCTTAGGGTCCCATAATCCTGTTATTTCATCACCGGTCTGTCGTACTTCATTCATTGGCGGAGGGCTTTCAAACGCCCACAAATCGCCTAAATCACTGATTTCCATTCTTCATTTCCTCTCATCATCATCTTCTATAGCCCATGTATTGTCGACTTCCTCCCAAATATCTTTCTCGATAAAATCTACTCGCTGTTCCCGAGTAGTCCAGAAATCAGTCCACTCTACTTCATCTAATTTTAACATGATTCTTACCAGCCAGTAGGACTGCATCTTGTCGACATATATCTCCTCTTCAAAAAGCTGGGGAAGAGTGATGCCATCAAGCACATGACTAAACCCATAAGGTCGAGTCAGGTAATCCAATGGCCAGTCATCTTCTTCGTTGCGCTCCTTCTCTTGTTGGAAGATTTGGATTATCGGTTGATACCATTTCCAGGCATTATCATTCTATTCTTCCATTCTATCTCGACTACCTCTAACCATCATGAATGAGCATGCTGTCTGATCCTCAGTTATCAAAACATGAGGGCGTGGTAGGTGTGCTGAACAGATGTGCTGACTTGAGTCCTCAGATTCTGCCAGAGACATGTAATTTACCTCAGCCGGCCTAGCATGATTCGGTAATGGGTTAGTAGTAACATTCAATTTTGGGGTGGCAGATGGTGGTGGGATCACCTTGTTATCGATGAAGTTCTAAATCTCGTGTCGAAGTCTCATGCACTTATCAGTCAAATGTCTAAGACCTTGGTGAAAGGCACAGTATTGAGAAGCATTAAACCTCAGCGGTAGGGAATCAGGTACAAGCATGGGGTCTAATGGCTTGATGAGCCCCTTCTCAACGAGTCGGTTCAGGGTGGTAGATAATGAAATGTTGAGGGGAGTGAACACCCTCCTTGGCCTTTGTTGCTGTTGATTGTTATCTAACTATCGGGCATAATTGGATTGTTGGGCGAAAGAGGATGGATTCAGCAAGTTTACCTCGTTTGAACAAGACACGAGGTTGGTGGCAGCAGATTGGTTTTGGTTATTTATGGGAAAAGTTCTCCTGGATTTCTAGCACAGTTCGGCTTTTTCAATATCCCCGGTCTAGATTGCATCTTCTATCTGAACCCTGGCATCAAACAACTGCTTGAATGTGGAGAGCCGTTGCGTGATCAAATAACGCTTCAACGGGGACTACAGGTTCTTCACCACTATCCTCACTTGCTCGTTCTCAGAAGGCCAGTTCGACATCTTGGCAGCCTTACCCCTCCATCGGGTCAGAAAATCAACAAAAGACTCTTGATTCTCCTGTCGAGTCATTTCAAGCTCTCGGGTCGTTACATCCAATTGGACATTGTAACTATACTGGCTGATAAAAGCCATTGCTATGTCTTTTCAAATTCTGGTTTTGGCTACATCGAGGGAGAGAAACCATTTCTAGGCTGCCCCAGAAAGAGATCGGTGAAAGAGCTGAGCCTTCAACTGGTCATCAATTTTCATTGGCGACAAGGTGCCAATATACATTCCAAGATGAATTCTGGGATCTCCGATTTCTTCAAATTTTTCCATGTCTGGCATTTTGAACTTTTTCGATAGTTTAGCATATGGGAACAAGCATAGTCCTCCCACATCTAATATGTATTCCTCGATCCCTTTGACCTTTCTAAGGACCTTTTTCATCCAGTCAATCTTTTCAATTAGTACAGATTCTCTAGACTGCGCAGTATTTTCTTCCTTAACTATCACCTGACGAGGATTCTGTGGTGGCGGTGGAACAACTTGCGGTCCATCGGAGACTTGATTGTTATCCCAAAAGTTTTTGGTATTCTCATTCGTGTCATCCGGTTGTCCATTCACAACAAGAATACGGGCCTGAATTGCCCGAATTTGTGCATGATATTGCACTTGAGCCTGGATTTGTTGCTCTACGGCTCTTTGTATATCAGTAATCGCCCTCATCAGGGCTGTCAAGTTCATCTCATTTTCTTCCATTTCAGCTGACTGCTCAGACACCCTACAGAGTCTACCTGATCCTGACCTCACCCAAACGTGTGTTGACTGTACTTTTCTCGACCCAATGGTAAACTCACGGAGAACACCTAAATCCTAAAAGCAGAACAATCGGTATTAAATATTCTCTGGACAAGCATTTCGATGACAGATAGCACAATTCCCAGATATCCAAAACAACAAATCATAAGCAGATGACCACAGAAGCTATAATAATGCCCCTGTCAAGCTCATATTGGCAGCATAACAACAGGATGACTCAAAAACCAACATGATGGCCGAAAAGGGGATCAACTAAATTCTAGAAGGAAGTTTTGTCTAAAATGAACAGCACTCTAGCAAGAAAATAAAGCTATGCTGACTGGACTAGTTCGACCTAAAAATTCTAAGAAAAAACGGGCAGCATAACGGTAAGGAACGAACTCTCACGGGTATGACAGGGGTTTGAAAGAAATGAGCCAATGTCGATGGTTTAGAAGAAATGAGCCTATGTCAAGGGTCTAGAAGAAAGGAGCCTATGTCAAGAGGAAGGGAACCAATGACCCGGGAAGAACCCGGAGGAAAGAGGAACTACCCTAGAGGCGTTAAAACGAAACACGGGCGGGACCCCGAGAAAAAAACTATGGCGTAAGAACCAAACATGGTGAAAGACAAAGTTCAGGTAAAAACCCGAAGGAAAAGCTAACCTAATCAAAGGATAACGAAAAATTCAGGCCGAACCCGAGGAAGGAACTAGCTTAAGCTCAAACAAAACAATCCTAACAATACGCAAACAAAACATACAATTAAAAAATATATATAATCCTACTAGGGTTAGTAGCACCTAATGGGGGGTTCTAAGTTCACTATATGCAAAAGGCCAGTTTTGGTCAATTGAACAAGGTACCTTCTGAATAAGGCCGGGTATATATCTCTCATGCAGAACATGGTCAAACAGTACGTTCGAACTCTTTTACTGCACCTATGATAGCGTACAGTCAGTAAGGGTTGCCTGCCTTCCCAACAATACCCAAAACGGATGTACGTTCAGGGCGTCAGGTCGACCAAGTAGGGGGAATTGAAGAACAATGCATATGCATGCAAAAATGCAAATGAGAAATTTTTATTAAGAACCAATGATGTTTTAAAATCTAACCCTCTTATTTGGTTTTAGAAACCAATCCTCAGCAGAGTCGCCAGAAAATACTGTGCCGTTGGGATTTAGGGATCTTTTGAAAAATGGTCAAAAATATGAGAATTTAAAGATGTTTGAAAATTTTTTAACACCTTGAAAACCAACCTTTGAAAACCTCTTTTTTATTAAAAACAGAGTCGCCACTTAGTTTTTTAAAAAAACTAAGAAAAACAAAAATGGCTACTGATCTTGAAAACGTTAACCAGAGAAAAAGAGTTCGAGGGCTAAGGTACGAATCGAAAAAGGTGTTAGGCACCACGTTCGCCCAACCGTATGGTTGGCATCTACTAATCATTATTGATTTTTTGATAAGAATTTCTCAAATACATGCAAATAAAAAAAGTTAAGGCAAAGAGAGAACATCCAAAAATCAAATATAAAAAATACATAAGATATGTACATAGAACTCCAAACAAAACAAATAAGAAAAGAAAATTCTAAGTCCTATGACATGTAATTTCTAAATAAAGGATACATGGAGCACACTCGCATGCAATATTCACAAAAATAAACTAACTATCATGATGTGCATAAGTGAACAAAAATATGCTAGAAAATGTTAAAATTACTTAAACATAATTTGTTATAAAAGATAAACTAAACTATTCTAAACATGCTTTCAAGTAAACTAAAATATGCATTCACATTAACATGATGAGTATTTAACACTAAAAGTAAAGAAAACTTAACTAACAAAGAAAATAATGGTTTCATAACAAAGAGAATTTAGAGGTTTGAAATAAAAAAAATGTTTATTAAGAAAATTATTCTAGAATTAAAAAGTAAGAAGTTGTTTTTAAATTAAAGAAAAAAAACCTAACTATTTACATTTTATGCTTTAAAAGAGACAAAAAAAATAAATAAAAAAAAAAAAAAAGAAAAGAAAAAAAAATTGCTATAATAAGAGAAAATTTATACTAGCATTTAAAGATTAATTTAAGAGACTTTTGTGATTTTTGAGTTTAACAAAAGAAAAGAAAAGAAGAATAAGGTAAGCATTATGAAAAGAAAAGAAAAAAAAAATGGAAAAGAAATAAAAAAAAGAATATTAAAAGAAAATAAAATTACATTACAAGGAAAAAAAAATAAAACTACATTATAAGAAAAAAGAACGAAAATAAAATGCTAAAAAAAAAATTACACTACTATAAAAAAAATGAAAAATGGACAATAGGAGCTAGAAAAGAATATGAAGCTAAGAAGAAAATGAGAGGGAGTATTAAATTAGTGTACAAGAAAAGAAAAGAAAATGAACTAAAATACTTATTAAAAGAAAATTAGATTAATTAAAGGAAAAGAAAATAAAATAAATACTAAAAAATTAAATTAATGCTAATAAAGGAAATTAAGTTACATTAAAAGAAAAGAAAAAAGAAAAATAAGATAATAGAATATAAACTTAAACTAAAACTAGAAGAATAAAGGGAGCCAAAATATGACTATTTAATTGTCCAATATGAATATTGTATTGGCAACTATACCCATATGTATGTAAGTGCATTATTATAACCATTAACAATATTAATTAGTTGTAATTGTCAAAACATGTTAGCACTAATTGATGACTAAATGAATAAATAAAATGACAATGTGCTTAGTGTGGGTGTGTGAATTTAAGGGATTAATTAAAGAAACTAAACTTAGGGAATTAAATAAGAAACAAAGTTAATTATGCAAATGAAAGAAATGTGCGAATTGAAAATTGAATTTAACCCGATCACCCCAAAAGAGAAGAAATGGGGTTAGAAGGATCGGGGATCCAAACGAGTTACCTAAATTGCCGGGGAATCCTCAAGTTGGGAATGTACTTCGATGGGCCAATCCTCGAGTGGTGATCCAAGCAAAGCTACAATGTAGGTGTCGGTGGCCCGGATCTCGGTATTTCGGCAGGGTTTCGACATCGGGGCTTGGAATTTCTCGACAACTCTGCAGAATTTCTCTCACTAAATCTCTCACTAATTTTCTTGTCCTCGAAAACGTACCAAAGGTACGATGTTTATAGAGTTCTTTAGCCAATGAGATGCCGCCATGTTTTAGGGACACGTCGGGCCATTTAGAGTTGGCGATCGCCACAATGCAAGTTGGCGGTCGTCATGTTTTTGAAAGGTTCTACAAAGTTCTATGGCGATTGCCATGATACGAGTTGGCAGTCGCCATGATGAGAGGTGACGGTTGCCATTTTTGGCTAGGGTTTCCACAAAGTTCTATGGCGGTCGCCACAATGAACATGGCGGTCGCCTTACTTGGGCCACAAGTTTCGATGGTTCGACAAAATTTTATTGGTTTGAAGGTTCCGGGTTCAAATACCGAGCTTGGATCACTTCTTGAGGAACGAACTGAGGCACTATTTCTGCTGTTTTTATCATCGAATTCACTTAAAATTAGGCGGGATCAAATTGGGGTGTCTACAATAGGCGACGGCGATAGTGGTCTGCTTTGAATGCAGCCAGCCCGGCACAAGAAGTCACAATATCCACATCTGAAGAGGAGCCAACATCAATGGTGGGGGCAGCCGCAACCCCAACCATAACCACAACCACAACCACAGGGATACCAACAATCGATCCATAATGCTAGGCCAGCCACCAACCCACAGAACGGGAGAGGAAGACTACCTTAGAACGAGAACCAAGGTCCACGAGGACCTCCAAATCAAGGTACCAGAAACAGAAACTTTAGAAATGGGAACAAAAATCGCCAAGGAGGAGGAAAGGTTTTTGCACTACAAGAGGAAGAAGAAGATGACACCTAGATAATCCAAGGTATATTCGTGCTCTTCAATACCTTAGTAAAAGTGTTATTCGATTCTGATGCATCCCACTCTTTTATATCATCGGCTTGTATGCAAACTCTACATATAAAACCAAAACCCTTAGGTCAGGTTTTGAATGTAGCAACACCAGTAGGAAGCAGAAAATGGGTAGATTATGTGAGACCCTAACCTAGTTTATTTTGAGAATAATTTAAGTGTTGACGGAGTTTTAGTTAACCTTGATCTCGATATGTTGGGATTTTGTTTCTTCAGAATAGAACAACATGTGCATATGAGTTTTACGCTTGTTCGGGTATGAAAGAAGTTTGTTTGGCAAGTGTTTAGGCTATAAAACCTGTTCTGTAGCAGAAAACAATTTGAGAAAATTCCAGTGAGGATTTCAATCGACTGAAGGGGTGAGTTCAGTCTACTAAGTGGGGTTTTTGGTGGTTCAGTCGACTGACCAAGAGGGTCCAGTCGACTGAGCTTGAGGTGGTGCGATGTTGTTGGCTTTCTAGAAGCTTTTTCAGTCGACTGGACCGTGGGGTCAGTCGACTGACCTGAGTGATTTTGGCGTTTTTGGCATTTTTTATAAATATCAAACCTTAAAAGATATTTTGAGATATTTGTTTTCCAGATCTGGTTTCTCTCTCTCGAAACCTCTATCTTCTCTCTAGATTTTGATGGGCTCGGGGCTAGATTTTTAGCGATCGGACTGCGGATTCTTGGTGTTGGTGCCGGGGGCTTCGCATATAGTCGGACAGAATTTAATTTCGTTA
Organism: Heliamphora ciliata; assembly: GCA_032360265.1. NCBI lineage: Eukaryota > Viridiplantae > Streptophyta > Magnoliopsida > Ericales > Sarraceniaceae > Heliamphora > Heliamphora ciliata. The sequence continues at coordinate 14,841 of JAUMHN010053413.1, forward strand.
AGATTCGATTTTCGAGGCTTCGAGTTTTGACTCACCGAGGTAGGATTCTAGACCCTAGGGTGTTGTATGTAATTATATGTGTTTTTACTGGGTAAAAATTGCATCAAATGTCATATTTATGTTTAAACCTTGTTTTTCGGGTAAAAAGTATATTTTTCGCTTTTCTTGGTTTAGTACGGCTTATGACATGTAGACGTATGATTTTCAAAGGGTATTCTTGAAAACAGTGGAAAACGGTGGGTTTTGTTGGAAAATGATGGTTTTGATTGAAATCTCAACATTTTATGTTTTGGAGGTTTGGAGCTCGCCTTTGGGGTTGAGTCTCAGGTTTTGAAACGTTTTGTTGAAAACGGAAAAAAAATATTTTGAAAATGCTTTTGTGGATCTCCATGTTGATGGATGTTGGATCCCTTTTTATACATGTTGATGTATAACTGTTTTCGTGGAAATATTTTTCGTAGTTGAGCTACGGTTCGATTTTGAAATGATTATCTAGATGTACCGGGATGACGGGTATTTGGCACGAGTTGCCCTCGGTGAAAGTTCAAAAACGTGCGCAGTATAGGTACCTTTGTTATCCTTCGGGGTAGTTCCCGTAAAGCAGGTCGATTTGGGTGCTTTTATCCCTTGGGTTGTCACCCGTAAAGTCAGCATTTAAGTCGTGGTGCTCCGTATAGAATTTATCATTACCTAACAGGTCTTAAATGATTCAGGACTAGGTAATGGGTAGGAGTCTATAGTTGTTACCTCTATCCCCTTGTGATGGAGTCGGTACATAGGATTCATTTTACTTTATCCTCGGCTGCGTGTTTCGAGTGGATTATATTTTATCTTTTCTCCTCGGTGGTGTAGCCCGAGTGGAGCATACTATTTTATTTTCCTCGGCTGTGTGTTCCGAGTGAAAAATATCTTTTATCTTTCCTCAGTGTGTGATCTGAGTGGAAAAATGACGTTTTGCTTACTATTTTCCTTCAACTGTAAAAATGTGGCTTTGCATTGTTCAAATGCTTGGTTGTGAAGAAAAAACTATTTTGTGAGTTTGATGGGAAAACTTAGGGTTTTATGATATAAAACTTTTTTAGCTCCTGTGGTTGAGTTTGTATGCTTATGATTGCATAGCTTGCTTTATAGTTTTATCGTCTGTTTCTATTGGGTTTCGGCTCACGGTGTGGGATTTTGCTGTAAAACTTTTTTCAGGTAAGTGTGGTCTTGTAGGTTTATCCGGTGGTGCCCGGAGGTGGCTGATGACAAGACGTCTATTTTGTCTTGATAAGTAGCTTATGCCTATTGTATTTGTTTCATGTTTATTTGTAACATGTTGTAAATCGTATACTATGATTATGAATGTATGCATGTTTTAATGCTTTCGGGAGAACCTTGGGTTGATTGTTGTTTTTCGTAGTTTCATACTACGTTTTTCATTGTTGGGATCAACGGTTTGCAAACGGGATTTTCAAATGGTTTTTGCTTCACATAAACCTTTGTGCTTCGAGGTAGATTTTGGAACGGTCTAAGCTTATTTCAAAATAAAAAGATTTTTCTATTCAAAACACATATTTTGTTTTTAAAGACTTAGCTTGTGAGGCTGTAACTGTAGTCTTTTGACTACTCTTTTAAATCAATAAACCCTCGATAGTACGTTTTTACAAAGGTTTTGGCCTCGTTTGGTCTTCTGGTCTTAAATCCCTTTTGTTTGGGCGGTTTGGTGGTTGTTTAATGGCTTTTTGGGTGACCCAAAGTCTAGGGCGTGACAAATTCCATTGCGTGACCTCATTGGCTACGACATGATCCTCGGTATGGATTGGCTCTCGACCCACTGAGCCCTCATCGATTGCTACCAAAAGAAGATCCGGGCACGTACAGAAGATGGAACTATAATATGTTATGTTTTATTTATGAAAATGATGTGTTAGCATAACCCTTATTTATTTTATATATGTCTTAACGTTCCCGGAAGTTGGGGCGTTATAAGGTTTATAGAAGTTAAGCTTCACCAACTTCCTGCAGATCATGTTCTCGTAACCTAAGTCATTTGTTCATAGTTCAAAAGATACTAATTGTGATGTAGTACACTTTTTAGAGATCGTATTCAATCTTTTTATCTTTCTTCTTTCTTATTTTGTAATATATGGGGGATTGTTTGTGTTATGTTTCAAAACAAAAAAGAATGAGTCTTGTCCCACATTAGAAAACCATTAAAACCTTGAGCTCCTTATATAATCCTTTCCTTCCCTTGGGTAGTGAATATGGCTAACTCAATGGAGCCTATCGTACACACAAGACTAGGCCAGGCCTAACTATTTCTGAAATTTGGCCTCAAAAATAGTTAACCAGGCGCGCGCTGCGAGATTTGCACGCAAGGGGTCCACATCTCCGACTTCGGGCCTTGTGGGTGTGTGTGCGATTCAACTTGGTTTTGCTAAATATCCAATTAAAAGTTTTATTTAAAAGAAAATATCTTTGCAGAAAATTCACTTCCATTTATTAAGCCCCTTTTCAAATCGTTCCACTAATCAAGCAATCAATTGAAATTTTTGATTAGTTCTTTAGCCGTTATCCACTAATTAAGCAATCAATTTAATTTTCAAAATTCATTCTTTAATCTCTAGTTGTTTAATTGCTTGATTAGTGCGCAAAATATTCTCTAATTCCTTTTAACGATTTTTTTTTCTAGCTTTATAAATTGGTGGAACCTTTAGCTCATTTTACTCAACAAAAATACATTCTCATTTTCTTCCTTCTTTGCAAATACGAAATGTCAAATGTTGTTCCTGTACTCGTCATATTGTGAGTGCACACATATAGAGAATAGGTTGTGAATCTTGGAGAGTATTCTGTTGTCATTCTTTTGCACCAAGTAATCAACTTCGAGGGGCATGAAAATACTCTTAAGGAAAGTGTCAGCAACACGATTGCAATCACTAGTGACACTATTCTTCTTTGCTACTTCAATTTTTCTTCTGATTTCATTCTTATTTTCGAGCATAATTCTCCAGGAATATCAATGGCGTCATAGATTATCAAAGTCTAGCTTTTTCAGTTATTCTCAAGGCATTTATTCAAGATTGTAGTGTTAGGATAAAATGTTGTATCAATAACAACTGCTATTCTATTTCCTATGTCTTTCCTCCTCTTGTTTGGTTACTCTTGTTTGATTATTCAATAGATACAAAAGGGTGTTATTTTTTTTCTTTTATGTGATATCCCGCTATCCCACATCGAAAAGGGAGAAGGAGTTCCTCGGCTATAAAAAAAAAACCTTGAACCCTTACGTTCAACGAGATCTTTTCTCAGGTGGTAGAGACCCTAGCAAAACTCTACAGTTAAGCGTGCTTGGGCATGAGCAATATAAGGATGGGTAACCTCCTAGGAAAAACAAAACCGTGAGGGTTTTGACCAAAGCGGACAATATCATTGCCATGTAAAGGGTCGGGGTGTTACAGATAGTATCAGAGCTTACCTCCAAGTGTAAGCTCCAGCTGTCTCGCGTGACACGTAGGCGAGCTACAGAGTGGGCGGGTCGATAAGGACTGGCAGGCTACTGGAGTTGGCAGGCTACTGCACGGAGACGTGCAGCTTTAAGGAGGGTGGATTGTGATATCCTGGTATCTCACATCGGAAAGAGAAAGGGAGTTCCTGTGCTATAAAAAAAAAATCTTGGACCCATACATTCAACAAGGCTTTTTTTCCAAGTGGTAGAGACCCTAGTAAAACTTTGCACTTAAGCGTGCTTGGGCAGGAGCAATACAAGGATGAGTAATCCCCTAGGAAGAACAAAACCGTGAGGTTTTGCCAAAGCGAACAATATCGTTGCCATATAAAGAGTCGGGGTGTTACATTTTGTCTGTTTGATAATAATTAATAAATGGAAGTGATGTGTTTTATGCTTATTTACTTTTATAATCTTCTCATATTAACTAAAATTATTAGTTTTAATATAGATATAAAAGACTATAATTGACGTTATAAAAATAATCGTATTTATCCATTCACTTCTCTTCCGTTTTCTCCCAATTTTTGAGAACTAAGGAAATCTCTTAAAAATGAACCATTTCTCCCCCTTACATTCTCTCCATTTACTTTCTTTCTCCTTCTTAAAAATTATTCAAATAATATTATAGCCACTTTTTCTTTCAAATCTTTCATTTTTTTTCGAAACCGTTCAGTCTAAACAAAAGCTTCTGCTCTGATAAGTCTAATCATAACAATATTCAGAAACTGAACCCAAAAGACAAAAGGCAGAGACGCATCAATTATTTCCGCCGTATGAACAAACTAAAAAAAGCTCAAAAAAGAGGGTGTCCCAACTCCAAGTTTTCATTTGTAAATCAAAACATACAAGTTGGGTATTTCGGTAAATTGAGCAGCTGTAACGGCTACTCATCTACTTACCGTTTGATACGCGGAGCAGCAGCACGCTCCACTAGGCCATCGCCGCAATCTGACCACGTACAGAGTACAGACACATAAGAGGAACTGTAACACTCGAAACCTTTGAAAGATCAGAGTTTCCATTTCAGAATTTAGGGTTTTCATCATCACCAATACAGAGCGCCTGCTTGGAAGCTTGGAACCCCAAGACAGCGATGAACATTTTCAGGAAGAAAACCTCACCCAAAGGTGCACGATTTGCTTTGTTCCCCCTCTCCAGTGCTCTTCTTCTATCCATCCCTAGTTATGCATAAACAAAACATTTAACCATATGTTTTTTTTTTTTAAATCTTAAAGTCATTGGATTACTACATTGTCTCTGTGCTCCTGTATTTTGGCATCTTCTTTAAACCTTTTATGTCACTCGCTCTCTCTCTCTCTCTCTCTCTCTCTACACACACACAGATAGATATATATTCTTACCTGAATCTGAGATTCACTGTAGATTTTCATGGCCTAAAACAACTTTTTTTTCTTCTTCTTTGTTCTAATTTTTTACTTAATTAGGGTTGTTTTAATGTGTTTTTATTTTGTTCTTGGTGTCCCAAAACTTATCTCCTCAGTCTCACGGTATATTAGAGTAATTTGATCTCTCTATTCTTTTTCTGTGTAGAAGTTTATTTCAATTGAAGTTTAAGTTTTTATTTTTTGGGAGATAAACTAGATTTTTGAGTTTAAACTAAGAGCTTGGTGTTCTTGTAATAAACAGATGCCCTCCGCACAAGCAAAAGGGAAATGTCAGTTGCCACCAGAGGTACAGTTAATTGCTTGCTCTTTATATTGTTAGAGATTTGGCTCAAATTCGGCCCCCATTGTTGAGATTTGAGTGATCCACAAATCTTGACAAAATTGGACTGGATTTGCACAATCCATTCGTAGCCACCAATATTGACTATGAAGATGAGGCATGCTTAGGAATAGTTTTTTGGCTCTCTCTCTCTCTCTTCCTATATAATTGATGCTTTGGAGATAGTTTGGTGTGTGGTGAGAGAAGAACACATAGAGTGGTTTTGTGAGTTGAGAAATTTGTATAATTCCTCCTTTATATTGATAATTCGCTGGCCGTGGGCGTAGGCAAATTTGCCGAACCACGTATATCGTTGTTTCTTGTGTTTATATATTTTTCTGGGCGTTACTTTGCACAACAATTGGTATTAGAGCGATTGTTTTAAGCACTTCTTTGCTCTTTGCCCAGAATTCGAATTTATCAAAAATCACTTTGGAATATACACCAAGGTTCGGCTCGTCGAGACAAGTTCAACGGTGTATTGTACGTCAAAAATGGAGGTCAAACGCGCCCTACGCGCTTCTTCACCCGTTTTGACTGTGCAACCCGAGTTCGACCCTAAATCTACCCGTGGCCTGCTACCCACTCCGCAACCTAGTACGCGCACACATTTCGCGCCCCATCTTGCGCGCTAATTTTAAACTACTCCCTTTCCAAATCATAATTGCCCAGCAGTTTGACCAAGTGGTTTTGGGTTTGACCAAGTGTTTTTTGGGTGACCTGTGTTAGATTTTTTTTAATTTTTGTTTTTTTAATAAAAGGAAAAAAAATGGGTCAATTCACCTTTTAAAAAAAAATAAAATAGCACAAATAGTTTCGTAGCTAAATTTACCGTTCTGGATCCAACCGTGATCTCCGTTTTGCTCAATTCTGCTTCTAAAATTCTTTTTTTGCTATATTAGAGCATAAAACGTCATTTTCCGGTCGATTTAAGTGTTGAATATTATTTGTAGTGGAGCTTTAAGTGTTTTAATGGCAGAATCTGCTGGGGAAAGAAGGTCAGAAGCTTCTAATAGCTACGTGCGTAAGACGGCCGTGTCTAACGCAAAGTTTGAAGTTGAAAAGTTCAATGGAACTAACAATTTCGGCATGTGGTAATGCGAGGTGATGGATGGTTTTGATCCAACAAGAGTTGGATTTTATTTTGCGAGATAAACCTGAGGATATGACGGTTAAAGATTGGGACAAGTTGAATCGTCAAGCTTGTGATACAATTCGGTTGTGCCTTGCCAAAGATCAGAAATACTTTGTTATGAAGGAGTCAAAAGCTAAAGATCTTTGGACGAAACTGGAGGAGAAATTTATGACGAAGAGTATAGAGAGCCGCCTCTACTTGAAGAAGAAATTCTTTCGGTTTCAGTATCATAAAGGTATTTCTATGTCCGAACATCTAAATAATTATAATAGAATGCTAATCTACAAAACTTGGATGTTGTGATCCAAGATGAAGATAAGGCTTTACTATTGTTAAATTCCTTGCCTGATACTTATGAGCATTTGATTACCACACTTCTGTATGGGGAGGATAAGATCAGTTTTAACGATGTATCTAGTGCTTTGGTTAATAATGAGTACCGTAAGAAAGACAAATAGGTCTATCGAGATACATCTGGCGAAGTCCTTACAGCAAGGGGAAGATCAGAATCAAAGCAATCTGGAAAGAGAAGAAGTTCTCGCTCTAAATCCCGTGGTGGCTCATCAAGAAGACTAGCCAAAGATGAATGTGCCTTCTGCCATAATAAAGGGCACTAGAAGAAAGATTGCCCAAAGCTAAAAGGGCAACTGAAGACAAAACCTTCTACTACCAATATTGCCAATGATGATGTAGATTCAGATATTGCCTTGACAGGTTTATCATTCATTTGCCATCCTGATGAATGGATTCTTGGCTCCGGATGTACTTATCATGTGTCCCAATCAGGACTGATTTTCTGACTTCACAGCGATAAACGGTGGAGCAGTACTTATAGGCAACGACAACGCCAACGCCTGTAAGACTCATGGAATAGGTAGTATCCGGATCAAGCTGGATGATGGAACAATCAGGGTCCTTACAGAAGTTCGGTATGTACCAGACTTGCGAAAAAATCTTGTCTCACTCGGAACTTTGGACTCAAAAGGGTTTAGAATCACTATTGAAGGTAGAGTTTTCAAAGTGGTAATGGGAGCTCTTGTAGCCATGCAAGGTATTAAATGGAGCAACTTATATTTCTTACAAGGAAACACTGTTGTAGGTGGAATTTCTGCCGTATGCGAGAAGTTAGATGAAATCGATGATGACACCACCAGACTATGGCACATGCGATTGGGTCATGCCGGGGAGAAAGCTTTGCAAAGCCTGTCGAAGCAAGGCTTACTCAAAGGTGCCATGACATGTATGCTGTCTTTCTGCGAACATTGTGTTATGGGAAAGCATACTCGAATCAAGTTCGGAATAGCGGCCCATCGTACACAGGGGACTCTTGGCTATGTGCATACCGATGTTTGGGGACTTACCAAAGTTACATCTTTGAGCGGTAAGCACTGGTTTGTTACTTTTGTTGATGATTATTCTCGTCGTGTTTGGGTGTACACGATGAAGCATAAAAGTGAAATGTTAAACATCTTCCTTGACTGGAAAAAGATGATGGAGACTCAAACTGGCAAAAAGATTAAGCGGCTTAGATCAGATAATGCAAGGGAATACACAGTGGAACCCTTTATGGATGTATGTCAGAAAGAGGGTATCGTCAAACATTTCACCGTGCGGGGAACATTGCAACAGAATGGGGTGACAGAACGCATGATCCGTACTTTATTGGAGAAGGTCCAGTGCATGTTATTAAATGCTAGATTAAGCAAGCAATTTTGGGCTAAAGCCGTGACATATGCTTGCCACCTAATCAACCGTCTACCCGCAGCTGCTTCTGGCGGGAAAACACCTATGGAAATGTGGTCAGGTACTCATGCTACTGATTACGATACATTGCATATTTTTGGGTGCACTGCTTATTATCTTGTTTAGGACAGTAAGCTCGATCTTAGAGCCAAGAAAGCACAGCTCTTAGGTTTTAGTTCTGGCGTGAAAGGGTACAAGCTCTGGTGCATGGAGTCGAAGAAGGTTGTAATCAGCAAAGACGCAACATTCAACGAGTCTAAAATGCTTAAGTCACATAAGCATGAAGGCTCAAATGAAAGCATTAAAGCAGTTAGTGATTCACCAAATGTGAAGTACACTCCAGTATTGACAGAAGCTGATAACGAGGAGAATGGATAAGATGAGATTGATAGTCCAGTCACAGCACCTCCACTTGAATCAATTGCAGTGAATAGGCCGAGAAGAGAAATTAATAAGTCGGCTCGATACGCAGACTATGTCATGTATGCAGTACCAGCAGTTGGGGATGATGTCCCAACCACTTACAAAAGCAGTTATGCAATCCAGTGAAAGGACTGAATGGTCAACAGCCATGGGTGATGAGATTAAGTCTTTTTACAAGAATCAGACTTGGGAGCTTGTGCCGCTTCCCAAAGGTAAGAAGGCTATCGGATGTAAGTGGGTTTTCACTAAGAAAGATGATCCAGCCGCCAAAGACGGAGTGAGATTCAAAGCCAGATTAGTAGCCATGGGTTATGCTCAAACTGAGAGAATTGACTATATAATAAGGTATTCTCTCCAGTTGTGAAGCATTCATCCATTCATATTTTACTAGCTTTAATTGCACAGTATGATTTAGAGTTAGCTCAACTCGACGTGAAGACGGATTTCTACATGGTGATTTAGAGAAAGAGATCTATGTCTCAACCTGATGGTTTTAAAGAAGCTGGTAAAGAAAAATGGGCCTATAGTTTGAAAAAGTCTATGGTTTGAAGCGGTTACCTCGGCAGTGGTATAAACGATTCGATTGCTTCATGATTGATCAAAAATACACTTGCAGCCAGTTTGAACACTGGCAGTCAATTCCCTCAGACTTGGGAGCTTGTGCCGCTTCCCAAAGGTAAGAAGGCCATTGGATGTAAGTGGGTTTTCACTAAGAAAGATGATCCAGTCGCCAAAGACGGAGTGCGGTTCAAAGCCAGATTAGTAGCCAAGGGTTATGTTCAAACTGAGGGAATTGACTGTAATAAGGTATTCTCTCCAGTTGTGAAGCATTCATCAATTCGTATTTTACTAGCTTTAGTTGCATAGTATGATTTAGAGTTAGCTCAACTCGATGTAAAGACGGCATTTTCACATGGTGATTTAGAGGAAGAGATCTATGTCTCAACCTGATGGTTTTAAAGAAGTTGGTAAAGAAAAATGGGTCTATAGTTTGAAAAAGTCTACGGTTTGAAGCAGTCACCTCGGCAGTGGTATAAACGATTCGATCGCTTCATGATTGATCAAAAATACACTTGCAGCCAGTTTGATCACTATGTGTATTTCATAAAACTTGCAGATAGTTCCTACATATTTTACTAGCTTTAATTGCACAGTATGATTTAGAGTTAGCTCAACTCGACGTGAAGACGGATTTCTACATGGGGATTTAGAGAAAGAGATCTATGTCTCAACTTGATGGTTTTAAAGAAGCTGGTAAAGAAAAATGGGCCTATAGTTTGAAAAAGTCTATGGTTTGAAGTGGTCACCTCGGCAGTGGTATAAACGATTCGATTGCTTCATGATTGATCAAAAATACACTTGCAGCCAGTTTGAACACTGGCAGTCAATTCCCTCAGACTTGGGAGCTTGTGCCGCTTCCCAAAGGTAAGACGGCCATTGGATGTAAGTGGGTTTTTACTAAGAAAGATGATCCAGTCGCCAAAGACGGAGTGCGATTCAAAGCCAGATTAGTAGCCAAGGGTTATGCTAAAACTGAGAGAATTGACTGTAATAAGGTATTCTCTCCAGTTGTGAAGCATTCATCAATTCGTATTTTACTTGCTTTAGTTGCATAGTATGATTTAGAGTTAGCTCAACTCGATGTAAAGACGGCATTTTTACATGGTGATTTAGAGGGAGAGATCTATGTCTCAACCTGATGGTTTTAAAGAAGTTGGTAAAGAAAAATGGGTCTATAGTTTGAAAAAGTCTACAGTTTGAAGCAGTCACCTCGGCAGTGGTATAAACGATTTGATCGCTTCATGATTGATCAAAAATACACTTGCAGCCAGTTTGATCACTGTGTATTTCAGAAAACTTGCAGATAGTTCCTTCATTTATTTGCTTTTATGTGTTAATGATATGTTGGTCGCATGTAAAAGTAAGGTGGAGATAGCCCGTTTGAAAACTCAGCTGAGTCGTGAGTTCGAAATGAAGGACCTGGGAGAACCACGTAAATTTTTAGCGATGGAAATTACACGAGATAGGATGAAAGGCATGGTTCACCTTACTTAAAAGCAGTATTTGACAAGGGTACTACAACGTTTTGGTATGGATTAAAACACGAAGCCGATGAGTACTCATTTGGCCGCACATTTTAAGCTTAGTGCATCGATGTCTCCTAGCACTAAAAAAGATCGAGAATTTATGTCTCAAATCCCTAATGCAAGTTTGGTTGATAGTTTGATGTATGCTATGGTGTGCACAAGACTTGATATCTCCCAAGCCGTCAGTATAGCTAGTCGTTATATGCATAACCCAGGAAAGGAACACTGGCAAGCAACAAAATGGATATTATACAGTATATTTTGGGGACGGTTGATCGTAGATTGAAATTTGAGAGAAGTGATGCACTTGATAGTCTTGTGGTTGGCTATACTGATTCAGACTATGCCGAAGACCTGGACAAACGTCGCTCAACTATTGGTTATGTTTTTACGATGGCTGGTGGACCAGTAAGTTGGCGTTCCACTTTGCAGTCAACAGTTGCAATATCAACAACAGAGGCTGAATACATGGCTGTTACAGAAGCCATAAAAGAAGCTATTTAGTTACAGGGATTGGTAGAAGACTTGGGAATTGTGCAGGATCAGAAAACCATCTACTGTGACAGTCAGAGTGCGATTCATCCGGCGAAGAATCAGGTTCATCACTCTCGCACGAAACATATAGGTGTCCATTTTCATTTTATTCGCGAGATTCTAGAAGGGGGCATATTGCTTCAGAAGATCAGTACATCTGATAATTTGGTAGATATGTTGACAAAGGTTGTCATTGGATTCAAGTTCTAACATTACTTGGACTTGATCAACATCTCACACTGTTAAGCACCCGAGGGTGCATGGCGCCTCCGGGCGCATTTGAATGCAATGTTGATTTGTTTGGAAGCTGGATTCTCGTAAAGGTCAAGATTGTTAGAGATTTGGCTCAAATTCAGCCTCCATTGTTGAGATTTGAGTGATCCATAAATCTTGACAAAATTGGACTGGATTTGCACGATCCATTCGTAGCCACCAATGTTAACTATGAAGATGAGGTATGCTTAGGAATAGTTTTTTGGCTCTCTCTCTCCTTATATAATTGTATGCCCTGGAGATAGTTTGGTGTGTGCAAGAGTGAGAGAAGAACACAGATAATGATTTTGTGAGTTGAGAAATTTGTATAATTCCTCCTCATAATTCGTTGTCCGTGGATGTAGACAAATTTGCCGAAGCACCTATATCATTGCCGATCCATTCGTAGCCACCAATGTTGACTATGAAGATGAGGCATGCTTAGGAATAGTTTTTTGGCTCTCTCTCTCCCTATATAATTGTATGCTCTAGAGATAGTTTGGTGTGTGCAAGAGTGAGAGAAGAACACAGATAATGGTTTTGTGAGTTAAGAAATTTGTATAATTCCTCCTCATAATTCGCTGCCCATGGACGTAAACAAATTTGCCGAATCACGTATATCATTGTCTCTTGTGTTTATATATTTGTTCTGGGCATTACTTTGCACAACATAAATGACGTTCCTGCGTTGGATTAGTGGTCAGTTTGCTTTGACAGAAACATTATTGTTAAATAACAATTTTTTTCGTTGAGTAAAGAAATAATCTGGTCAAATTTTAGAGAAAAAGAAAAAGATGTTTAGGAGTAGAAGTTGGAAGAGATAGGACGTCCTGTAGCTCTTTGTTTGGGATGCATATGAAAAAGATTCTTGAAGCTATATGATGGAAGCGGATGTCATGTGCTTCTGTTTTTGTTTTTTTTTTACTATAGGAAAATATATGCAGAGACAAAACTTTTTTTTTTACTACAGGAAAATATATACATACACAAACCAATGTAGTACAGTGCTATAGACATCATATATGATAAATCACACAACTTGGATACACCAATTAAACATCATATATGATAAATTAGTCATTGATGCTTTAGCATACAACTATGACTTCTCATATTATCGAATGGGATAAGTACGGAGGATTGGATTACTAATTTGTTCCCAACCTTTATCCCTTGTTTATATGCAATTTTTTTGTTCAGAATGTTAAATAAGTAAACATTATTCGTGAAGGATGTTAGTGATATTATTAGATGTATGTATATTATGTCTGTAGATAGGCCCGCTAGCTAGAAGGGCCCATTAGGGTTTGATTGTATCCTTGTAATTATTATATATAGTGGACCTCTCTAATTGAGAGGCTAAGCCTTCTGATAAT
>JAUMHN010053521.1:0-27605 GCA_032360265.1 Heliamphora ciliata
TTTTATAATCCTAAGGATCAGAAGGTCATTGTTAGCACCAATGCCCGATTCTTGAAAGAGGATTATATTATGGACCAGTGGCTCAATAGTAAAATTATTCTGAAAAAAATGGAAGGAAATACCAATATAACGGAAGAAGAACCACAAATCACTGATATCCCATTGCCTCGTCGTAGTGGGAGGATTATTAGAATAGGTGTAAATCATGAACATGGTACTGATGCTAGGTTTTAGATTCTGCACAGCGTGTTATTCTTAGTACACAGATATAGGTAGTGCCACGTCGTAGTGGGAGCATTGTTCATCAACCTGATTAGTATATGTTCTTGAAAAAATCTTTTGATAAAATTCCGAAAGAACTATATTCCGAATCCTATAACTACAATGAAGCACTTCAGGACAAAGATGCAAATCTTTGCCAAAAGACGATGGATTCAGAGATAGAATCTATGTATTCAAATCAGGTTTGGGAACTTGTAGAACCACCCAAAGGGATAAAATTCATTAGATGCAAGTGGATCTATAAGCGGAAGAGAGGAGAAGACGAGAAGGTTGAAACCTTCAAAACTAGACTTGTTGCTAAAAGGTTCACTCAATAAGAAGGGATCAATTATGAGGAAACATTTTTTCCTGTAGCCATGCTTAAGTCTATTCGGGTTCTCTTATACATTGCTGCTCATTTCGATTACGAAATCTAGCAAATAGATGTCAAAATAGCTTTTCTTAACGAAAGTTTTGACGAGTGTATCTATACGGTACAACCACACGGTTTCATAGCAAAGAGCCATAAGCACATGTTGTGCAAGCTTAAGAGATCTATTCATGGACTTAAGCAGGCATCGAGGTCTTGGAATATTCAATTTGATCAAGTCATTAAGTCTTATGATTTTGATAAGAGTCCAGATGAGTCCTATGTGTACAAGAAGCGTAACGGAAGCATTGTGATCTTTCTAGTACTTTATATAGACGATATCTTATTCATCGAAAATGATGTGGGGGCATTATCTATGGTAAAAATATGGTTATCTGGGCAGTTCGATATAAAGGACTTAGGAGAAGCCAGTCACATCCTTAGGATCAAGCTTCTGCGAGATTGAAAATAAAGGATGTTGGGCTTATCACAAGCAAAGTATATCGATGATATCCTTACTCATTTTAGCATGTAAGATTTCAAGAAAGGTTTTCTTCCTTTCAGGCATAGAATCACTCTATCCAAGGATCAGTGTCCTAAGACACCTTATGAGATAGAGAAGATGAATGCAGTTTCTTATGCATCGATAGTAGGAAGGCTAATGTATGTTATACTTTGTACTAGACCCAACATTTGCTTTACCGTTGTCATGGTTAGCAGATATCAGTCTAACACAGGATAGGAGCATTATACTATGGTAAATAATATAATCAAGTACCTAAAAAGGATTAAGGATTATATGTTGATTTACCAGGCAGACAATCTAGTACTTTTAGGGTACAAAGACTCAAAATTTAAGTCGTACAAAGATTCTCGCAAGTCTACCTCAGGATATGTGTTTACATTAGGAGGTGGAGCTATTAGTTGAAGGAGTATCAAATAACCTTGCATTGTTGATTATACGTTGGAGGCCGAGTACGTGGCAACTTCTAAAGCAGCAAAGGAGGCCGTTTGGCTTAGAAACTTCCTATTGGATATAGACGTGGTCCCTTCAGTTTAATTGGCTATTACACTTTATTGTAATAATAGCGGAGCAGTTGCAAACTCGAAAGAACCAAGAGTCCACAAGAAAGGAAAGCACACTGAGTGTAAGTATCAACTGATACGAGAAATTATACAGAGGGGTGATGTTGTTGTGACCAAGATTGCATTAGGAGACAACCTTGTCGATCCTTTTACAAAGAGCTTACCGGTTAAAACTTTTGATACTCATGTAGAAGAAATGGGAGTCAGATGTATGGCAGCATAGTTTTGAGTATAAGTAGGAAATTGTTAGAGTTGTATACTGAAAATAATATTTTTAGTTTTTAATTTTATTTTAATAAAATTAATTTTTTTATTTTATGAAAATCTTAATAAGTAATGTATGTAATATTATTTTTTTAAATGTTATGCATTGATATCCTTTATTCTGTATAATATTTAATCTGGCGTATAAAGTACGATTTGCACACATAAGATCAGATTTTAGGTTCTTGCAGAATATAAGTATTTGTTCACAATTTAGATAGAAATGGACATACTATCAGTACGACTGTAGTACAGAGTTTTAGTAGACCTGTCTTGGTTATAAAGAACATATAATAGCATCTTCTATCTTTTCGACTCTTTGTGCTAGTACACTTTGTGTGTATTGACTGAGACACATTGGGATAATTAATTTTATACTGACTATATAAATTAATTCATACTCCAAGATTATTATGAAGAGTACTTGTACTCTTAATCCTGAAATAATTATTAATTTTCATATATTTAATATTCGTTGTATTGATTTATTAGAGAGTGCGATCTTATATGGGTCTATATTTCCGGTGAGTTAGATAGCGCTATTATTTATATGTTGAATATTAATTATTGAAGGAATCCACGTCTCGAATGATCGGGATTGACGATAGCCCCTTAAGAAAACTTATAAGTTTTCATCGGGCCAAACCCTGCAAGTGGATTTGATTATCTAGCAGTCAAATAAGTTAAGTGGAATGGCTTAAAGAATTTAAAGATGCCGATTAAATTAAATTGTCAGTAATTAAATTTAATTGGCGGGTATTAGGAATCTTAATGTGTGGAGATGAATTAAGCAATTAATAACATGAGCTCAATGCAAGGTCTTGAGATTATGACTTAGATTGCAATTACAGTTTTTTAGTAGTGTAAATTGTAATTTAGTATTTTATAAAAATTATAAAAATTGCTGCAAGATTTTCATAATTACAGTTACCTCTAAGAGGTTTGCTTAATTGCAAAAATCGCTGGATATGTATCTGAGTAACACTAGAAGTTTTCGTCATAATTACTCTATAAGTCCCTGCTGTAGCCCTATAAATATGCGGTAGGTTGAACCAAATTCATAACGTGTCTTCAAGACTAAAGTTGACCAAGTTCTGCCGGTACGAGTTTTCGAAGAATCGTAACCCACACTACGTTCAGGAATCGCATAAGGGAATACAGTAGAAGGTCTGATGGGAGCTTCAACTTAGAATCAAAATCGTAGTTGGAGATTCGACCAAAAAAGTATTCTTCTAAATTAACTTTGGTGTCACCATTTTTTATTTTGATTCTTCGACATCAAAAGTTTTACCTGGAGCGCGTTTCGACAATTATCCATTCAATTATTTTTTTATCAAAAATCGTTTACAAAAATAATGATCTTGACAGTTTTGCCTCCAACAGATGGAAAGCACAGTAATGGGTATGGTTATATCTGGGCGGTAAAAGGTTTGGAGGCAACGTCGGCTCCAAAGGCTTTAAGAGACCCCTTTCAATCAGATGGCAAAAGATGGACATTAAAGGTACAGTGAGTTTGGTGAAGACTCTCTTTTGGTTTCGAGGTTGATTTTGGGTGGTTGGCTAGACGGATGGGCTAACTTGATTTGGATTGGGATTCAGCAGTTTCACTTCATAACTTTGGTTTACAGCATTAGTTGTATTGTTCGGCTTATTGGTATATGGCTTTCAAACCGTTCTTTGATTCGGTTCCCCCTTCTCAATGCCCTCAAATTGTAGTGCTTCCTCTATCTAGATTTCGGCATCGAGAACTTACTCAAATGTCATCAAAGGCTGTGTACTTACGAAACTGTGGCTACAAATTCTTCACTACCATTCTCATTTGCTCCTTTTTAGTGGGTTGGTTTGTCATTTTTGTTGCCTTAGCCCTTCATCGGGTCAGAAACTCAACGAAAGATTCTTTGACTTCCGGCGGGTAGTCTTAAGTTCTCAAATGGTGACATCGAGCTGGATGTTGTAGTTATACCGGTTGACAAATGCAGTAGCAATGTCCTCCCATGTTCTTGTCTTTGCAGCATCCAAAGACAGAAATAATTTCTGAGCAGCTCTAAACAAAGACCGCTGAAAGAGAAGAGCTTTCAACTCGTCACTAATCCCCATTGGCGATGGGGTTCCCACATACATTCTCAAATGGATCCTTGGGTCTCCAGTCCCATCAAGTTTCTCTATGTCGGGAATTTTAAACTTCTTAGAAAACTTAGCATTGGGGTACAAATAGAGCCCCTCGACATCTAACATATAATCCTCAATTCCTCGAGCCTTCCTCAAATTTTTCTCTAATTTTTCGACCTTATTAGACAAGATCGATTCCTTCATGGTTAGGATTTTTGGGATTCCTGGCTGAACCAACTATACAACTGCTGGTTGGGCTCCCTTGGGTCCCACATTGTCGTCCTAGATATTATCTCCTATACTATCTTTTGGGTAATTCGAAACAACCACATTAGGGTTTGTAACCCGAGTCTGTAAAGCATGGATCTGGGCTGACACTGAGTCTGGATCCTGGCCTGATTGGTTACAATAGTGCTAACTCCTTCAACAATCCGTTGCAATTCTAGAATTGCCCTCATCATATCTGCCATAGTCAATTCTGAGTCTGCCATTGATAATCTCAACTAATCTACCGGTCTAAGTCTTTCACTCGATGATCGAGCCTAAGTGCGTATAGATGTTTCTCTACTCAGAGCTATTATCCTGGGTCTTTGAACTGAAAGGACTCACGCAAATTGAAAAACTCATTAACTGGGCTTAAACTCGAAATAACTCACTCTCAATGAAGGATCGGGAGGATGAAAACTAAACCTAATCAGGGTGCTAACTATACAAATAAAAGTATCCACAAAAAGAAAATCACATAATCCTAGGAAATTTATTGATCCTAAAAGAAGGGGTTTTAAGAAGTTATATGCACATAAAAAGGCCAGTTGATTTTCACTCAGTGTACCTTCTGAATAGAGTCAAGAATATACCTCCCAATGCCAAGAATGCTGCAAGGCATGGCTGCTGCAAGGCATGGCCAAATGGTACACAATAACTATTTTTGCCACATCTATGGGAGTATATGGCCAGAAATCTTACTAACTTCCCCGACATAGCCCTGAGACAGTAAACTAACAAGGGTATTAGGTAGGCATAGTGGGGGTTTGTGAACCAAGCACACAGATATGCAAAATGCAAATACGAATACCGATGAAAAATTTACAATAAAAACCATTGACATTTCATGTTAAGCGCTCTTATGATTTCTTTTTGAAAAAAAATAAAATAATCCTCAACGGAGTCACCAGAAAAGCTGCGGGTGTTTTGGTGTCAAGGGATGCACCGAATATCCATTATTTTTAGAAACATGTTCTTTTCTTTTCAAAATAAGAAAAGCCAAGATATCTGAGCATCTTTTTTAGAAAAATGGAATCGTCACTTGATTTTTGAGAAAAACAAAAGAAGGTTGCGGGTTTTTTAAAAACATAACTAGAGAAAAAGAGGGTTTGGGGCTAAGGTACAAAAAGAGAAAGTATTAGGCACCGTTTTTGCCCAACCGTGAGGTTGGCCTCTACTTTGTCAATATTGGTTCTTGTTGTAAATTTTTTAATGGTAACATATACAGAACAAGAGGTTAAAAAGAGTTCAAACAAAAGTAAGCAATGAAACAAAATCCTAACTATGATTCCTAGGGTCATGCAACTTGGTTATTATTTCTAAATATGCTACACGTATCATTTGAGCAAAAAAAGTGAAAAACATGTGAATAAGCGATAAAATGAACAAACAGGAACCTAAGGGTCGTGCAACAATGTTTCTGCCTCTAATATGCTATAAACAAGCTGTATAAAAATAAGCAGAGAAGACTCGAGCACTATTTTCAGCTACTGGATATACGTAAAACTCATGGCTGTGGCAACCAATGTTGCGACCATGACAAACGAAGTCACAAAATAGGCGGTCGTGACAAATATAGGGATACCGCTAGAAACATAGTGAACAATCGCACGGCTGTGTGATATAAATGTCACGGCAATGGTTTTAAGGGGTCCAAAAAGGGTATAAATATTGCACAAAGCTTAAAATAGGCTCAAATGGATAGAATATACAGGACAGAGACCATAACCTATTTGTTCTGGGCTAGATCTACCATCCTTCACCCTCTATACGAATAATAACTTGAAATAGAGTACAAAAGAGAAAAAAATAAATGACTGGGTACATAGACACACTTTTCATGTCACTGACCTCATAAAACCTCACGTCCATAGCAAAATAATATGGCGGCCGTGGTAAATATGGAGATAAAACATGCAATCGTTATAAACTAACTGGTAGTCGTTACTGTGAGATTTACAAAACACTCGACCGTAGCATTGAAAGGTCGCGGCCGTCATATTTTTATAACCATAGAAGATGCAGGAATGGAGGTGTATAGAATGAAGACCACAGCCCACTTGATCTAGACCAGACTTACCATTCATTAATCCAATAAGAAAATAAATTAAGGTGCAGAAAATAGAGAATGCTAAGTAAGATAATAAAATGTGAGAAAATCTCGAAATAAATGAATATTAGAGGGTTTTGAAAGGAATTTTTGTGTTTTTGGCCTTGAAATAAATATCACGGCCGTGATGATAGAATGTCGTGATCGTGAATAAAGAAGGCAAAAATATACCGGTCATGTGCAAGAAACACAAGGCCATGACTGTAGGCTTAGGTGCCGCCGTTGGGTAACGTTTACATTTTTTTATTTTTGTTTCAATATTTCTGTTTACAAATTTTTGTTTACGTTTTCTTCAAAACTGTAATATTAAACACATTTGGTAAAACACTTATTCCGTAAAATTTGAAAACATGGGAAAACATAAACATGTTTGGCTATTAGAATTAGATTTTTTTTCTTAGCGTCCATTTGCAATTTCTGCGAACAGCTCTGTTGAGGAGGCCCATCTTCAGTAATGCAAGTTTGATGGGATGCTCTTTGGCATCTACAGTACCATCGAACAGAATGCCCAAAAATTTCTTAACTACAGCACACCAGTTATGCTCAATCGAGAACTCCATGAGCCACCTGAACCGTGTGAAAGGAAACAGATCTAAGTTGAAATTCGTGGGATCCAATCTAAATTTCAACTGACTTCTATGGATAAGCCAACCCATTTCATGTATGAAGTCAAGTGCATTGTTCCTGGCTTTAGTTTGTTCAGATTTTACCCAAATATCATCAACAATCTCAGCCACCTCTATTGCACTCTCCAGTGTACAGATATCAGAACAAACATCCCGCTCTGTGACTATTGCGTTCTCAACATCGATTGAGGATAATCAGATTTCGATCGTTCGATCGGGAGGGAGCGAGAGAGAAAGGGACAGAGAGATTTTGATCGTTCGATATAGAGAGAGAGAGAGAGAGAGAGACCTTGTACAGGAAATGAGAGCTTGAAGATCGATCCCATGAGGAAAATGCTGACAAAGCTCTGTCAGATGAGTAAATTGAGTAATGGCGCTGTTGATGCTTTTTTAGAAGCAGTGATTTTTTCATTTGGATGATTCGAACTCGTGTTGCTTATGTGGTATGTGCCTAGGCACTGTTCACGCGCGTCCAAAAATTGTTTTGGAAACAACTGAAAACACAAAAAATGGGTATACAAAATTGTTGGAAATTTTTGAAGTGTTTAGCAAATTTTTTAAACAAAAAAAGTTATCAAACATGTTTAAATCACAACTTACAATTTCTTTGAAAACTTAAACAGAAAACACAAAACAAAAACGTTACTAAATGGAACCTTAACAACACTGGTGGCCGAGACATTAGAAAGTCGCGGTTGTCATGTTGTAGAACCTCAAAAAGTTTTTGAGGCGTTTAGTGTGCTCATGAGTGTCGAAACAGAATAGAAATGGCTATAAATATATGAAATAAAGAGTTATGATTACACTGTTTATGATGAAAACTTAAGGGAACAAATGTTTTCATTGAAATAAATGGTACATAGATAATTAAAACAATAGAAACCTTATCCACGACACTCTTAGGGGAAGAAAATAAGGGTTTATAGAAGAATCGTGGTCCCTAAGTTTATCTCGTGTGAATATCCACTTCAAATGGCTCCTCATGAGTGAGAATAGGCTATCTCCAAGTTGATAAGAGCTCCAAGAACTCCCTAAAGGCAAGCAAGAACACAAACTAGGCTCAGGAAGTATGGAATGGATAGGAGAATATCGTGTGGGGGAGTATTTGGGTAGAGTTTCGGTATCTAGTTCTTTCTCCTCTCTCGTTCTTCTTGGAAACGCCCCATATTTATAGGCAAGGCGAGCAACACAGAACCCCTCTAGAATGTTGCCGTCTGTCCAAAAAGAGGTAATAGTGATGGCTGCTACATTTTTCTTTTTTATAGTGGAGACCGCTATCTTTATGGTGATGAAGAGGATAGCCATGACTTTCAAGCGTCGCAGCTAGGATAAAAAGATGCGGTCGAGATAAAGGAAGTCACGACCTGATTTAGGGTTTGCAAAAAGATCACGGCCGTGGCATAAAAGTCACGACGTGGATTTTTTTGGTGGTTTTCTTAGGTTTTAAGCATATTCATGATTTTGTTTGCATGGGAGTATCTTTAAGCATGATTGTCATAGTTTTGTCATTGGAGCGCATTCGAGACGGGTGCCTAAGATTCGGCTTAGTTAGATTGGGGTGTCTACAGTTAGGGACAATTTTAGGTCATGTAGGGACCGAATGGTCAGTTCAGGTCATGAAGAGAACGGGAAAAAATAGAGATCAATTTTAGGATAGGAAGGATCGGGGAGAATGAGGGGTCATAGGGCTGATCCATCTGAAACAAACCTAAAAAATAGAGTGCACCTCCGCTACCTCACAGCGATGGTTGCGGTGGATGACATCGGCGTGTACGACTAGGGGTGCCGCCTTGGCTACCCTCTACGGCTATATGAGCGCCACCATCCACACCCCCGATCGGAGCACTGGCGACAATTAGCTCATCTGGGAGGTATACATCTGCTCCTTCTCTTGTTTTCCTTTTCATTTCCATTTCTACATATCTTATATATTGAACTGAGGCTTTTCTTGATTTTCTACGGCTCTCGGCCTACGAGTTCCACGACATGCGCACGCCGGTAAACTCGTGCGATGATCCTTTTGTGATCCCTCAGGTGCTCAAGTGGGCGAGGTGATATCGGGGCACAAAGCCCGGTGGGAAGGGCCTCGATGGAAACCGATACTTCCTAGACACCGTCACTGTTGACCGGGTATGCCCCTCTTTCTCTTATTGTCTTCATTTCCTCTTCTTTCACGTATATTTCTTTCTGATATGATTTCTTAACTTGTAGGTTCGCTGGGAACTTTGGGCCGGCGTGGAGGAGTGGGCCGGCGTTGATCTGATGCAAAGCTGGGAGGTTAGCTGGACCCGCGCCATGCTAGAGGGACCATTCTACAGAGAATGGTACCTTGGCGAGCATGTGGTTCATCAACCCCTTGGGTACGATCACTTCTTTATCCCAAGGGCACTTCTGGATGGGATGCGTCAGACTGACGCCTTACGTATAGCCCAGATCATCCATTCTATGGTGGGGGTCGACACTGCTACGTTACTCGAGAGTGAGGATCATGACTACGTGGTCTTCGCCCAAGAGAAGCTCATGCCAGCCATGGGGGCTCGTGCTGTTGCGCGGAGTCCTCCTACCGCCCTTGGTCCTGCTAAAGTGGCGTATCCTGAGCTATCCTGGACAGTAGATGGGGTTCTTTAGTAGATCGAGATTCCTCGTCCATCGGTGCCGGAGGTGCGCCTCCCCCGGGTGCAAAACAAGTATGATTTCTTCTCTCTCTACTACTTTTCATCCTGCTTTTGCTTTTTATACTTGTACTGATGCATCTTCTTCATTTTAACAGCTTCCTCAGGAGTGGGCAAGCAGTGCCCCTACGTCATCACTGGGATGAGGATGTTGATTCGCAGGATGGACAATACTCTCCTAACTCACGGCCTCCAGCCCCCTGTTGCTCCATGGGGTGGCCCTACTACGGTATGCATTGTGTTGTTTCTTCTCATACTTTCTGTACTTTCATTTATGTCATTTTATAAGCTGTCTTCTAATATCATCTTTTCTTGCTGCGCGATTGAGGAAGAGGCCCGAGGACCTGCGAAGGTCGTATGGTGCCGGCTGCGTCTTCAGGGCGAGCCTCCACTTCTGCTTCATCTTTCTGAGCTCGAACTCCTAGCATTGTGCACACTGTCGATAGCTCGAAGGAAGAGGAGGAGACCGGGTAAATGTTAGGAGGGACATCTTCCAGTGGCAGGTTCGTGGTGTGGGGGAAGAGAACCTGGCAAGTGTGACCCCCCTCCATCCTGTTGCTTTCTTTTCTTACATTTCTCATCATCTATACAGAGGCCTGCGTGCCTACTCATTTTTCTTGGGCCTGCATGCCCTTTGATACATACTCTCAATACATTGAACATATATTACTTTGGTGGATAGGCATTCGTTCCTTTTGGATTGCATTATATACACTGTGGATGTTTGCCGCTTATTTTTGTGTATGAAAATCATTTTTGGATACCTTATTCTCTTGATTATGCATGATGTATGGTTTATGAGTTAAATACCTCCCTATGAATCCATTTTTGTGTTGCGAGTTGCTTACAGGTTCCTGACAAGGTTTTTGGGTATGTAGGCAAAAAAGGGAAAGTGCTGTCAAATTTTTGTAGAAAAAAAGGTCACGGCCGTAAGGAAGAACCTCGCGACCGTGATGTTTGAAAGTTGCGGCCTACGCAAATGTGACAAAAAGTTTGCGCCTGAAAGAATGGAGTTCACGGCCGTGAAGATAGATGGTGGCCATGACAAATGAATATGACGGCCATGAGAAAAATGTGGCGGTCGTGACAAAGCTTTTAGGCACAAAAAACAAAGATGATTCTGTGGTCCCCTCCCCCTCTTTTTGGCTCTATAAAAGGGGACCCTTTGGTCCAGATCCCACTGCCTGAGATACCGTCTATCCTCTTTGTCTCTCTATGGCCTACTCTTTTAACAACTCCCTCTTATCCTAGATGGATGAGTTCTCTTCGGTTGAGCACAAGAACTTCATCAACTTCAGTTTGGATGCGCTATTTTCCTTGAATACCATAAGGATCGACTGACATCTTCTGAGAGGAGTTACCCAACTGTGGGATCTCGATGTCCATGTGTTCTTTTTCGAACACGAAGAGCTGCGACCGACGGTAGAGGACTTCTTTGCTATTCTCGAGATTTTGCCTCAAGACAGAGTCATAGTTTTTACTCCATTCTCAAGTCCTGAAGACCGATTTATGCAGTTTTTGGCTACTCCAAGCGTGAGGCTTCACTCATTACTCATGATGAAGTTCTTGATGTGGCTTGGATCATTGATCAATTCCAATCCCGAGGTTCTTTTATTGATTTCTCCCTTCAGCTTCAGTGTTATTATGCTCTTTGCATCTGTTTACTGGCCCATTTTCTCTTAGGGTCTTCTGGTGGGTGGGCTAGTTCTTTGGTGGATGTTGCATATGAGATTCATCAAGGTCGGGACCCTGTTCCACTAGTCCTTACTGAGACACTTCCCGGGCTTAATGTAGTTCGTACTAAGGGTGCCCCTTGCTTTACGGATAATGCTTTACTGCTTCAGGTGCTCACTCAGCTCTTCTTTTTCTGTATTTCTCTCCATTTTTCTGTTGAGCTCTCCATTTTCTTTATTTCTCTCTATTTTTTCCCTCAGCTCTTCTTTTTCTTTGTTTTTCTCAAGTTTGGCTAATAGAGAAGATGAACTTGCTAGATAAACTCGTGTCTAATAACTATAGTGTGAAGTTATTTGTCCACTATCGATTTTACAGCTTTCCCTCCACTGAAGCTGCTTGGAAGGGCTTTCTGAGTTCTTTGATCGGGGAGGATATTTCTTGGAAATGCCCATGGTTGAAGATTTCCCTTATGACTACGCCACCATAGATCACCCAAGGGTTCTGCTGATTGGTTTGAAGCTGGCCACCTTCTATCATTCATATCTCATCCTCTATCAGTTCGGACACACTCAGACTAGGCCTGATTTTGCTGTGAGCCATCTATACAGTTCTCCTCATCGGGCTCCCTTCTTTGATCAATATTAGCAGGTTTGGTCTTCTTGTCTAATGAAGTTAGTTGGCAGTGGGTCTGATGGTGAGCTTTTTGGGGATTACAAAGCTTGGCTTGGGAAGGAGTTAGAGTGAGTGTGAAGCAATGAAGAGATGCAAAAAGAAGAAAGACATTGTGACTCAATATCTTGTTATTTTCTTTTCAACTTTTTTTAAAAAAAGGATGAAGACATGTGAGCCTCCCTTGTTTTAGAATCAAATTGAATCTATAAAACTTCTTAATAAATATTTCTCCATTTCTAGTTTACAATGGTTTTCGAAACCGTTCTTTAGATTTTTGTTTTTGCAATATAAGCAAACTATTAGAAAAACTTAAAGTAAGCTTTTGCGTTGATCAATTACTTCAAACATGATTACAAGGGAGAACATTTGACAAAGGTTTGGGCCGAACTTCTGACAGAAGAAGCCTACGTATCCTGAATAAGGGAATCAGGCCATAACGTAGTTCGAGACTTGAGTTACACTCGAGTATTGACGCTCTCCTTTTCATTGCCGTAACTTTTGCCAAGGTTGCACTTTTAAATTTTTGACCTTACGGGCTATTCTAACTTTTTCCTGGGCCACCTTTACGGTTTTTAACCCAACGAGCTTTTTTCTTTTTATTTTTATTCTTCTCTCAGGGATAAAATCTTTTGAGCTGATTAGAGTTGATTGCCATAGAAAAAGACATTTCCATCCAAATCCATAAGAATAGTGGCTCCTCCTGACATTAGAGTTTTAATAAGGTGAGGCCTAGTTCAATTAGGTTTGAACTTGCCCATTGGGTCAAAGATCGGAGCTCTATTCTCTTCGAGAACCAAGTCACCTTCTTTCAAATTCTGAGAATTAACCTTCTTGTTAAATGCCTAAGCTATTCTTCTATGATATCCTTGAATGTGAAACAGTACTTTGAGTCTCCTTTCATCAAACAAAAGCAACTCTTCAAATCTATCCCTCTGCCAATCTGATTCTGGAATGCCGCTTTCAACCATTATCCTTAAGGATGGTCTCCTACTCTATAGGTAAGACCGATTCCATGCCATAAACCAATGTATATAGTGTTGCTCTGGTGGAGGTTTTGATCGACATTCAGTATCCCCAAAGTGCAAATGACACCTTCTCTGGCTAATCTCTACTTCCCTTTATTATTTTTTGTAGAATCTTTATCACATTTTTGTTAGCAGCTTCCATAACTCTATTAGTCTGCGGTTTATACGGGGAAGACTTATGAGCAGTGATTCGGTGCTCCTCCAAGAGATCTAAAACTTCTCATTGAAAGTAAGAACCATTATTAGAAATTATCTCGTGCGAAACCCCGTATCAACAAACGAGGTTTTTCTTGATGAACTTGGCTACTTGGGAGGCTTTCAGAACAGAGTAGGAAGCAGCTTCAACCCATTTTGTAAAGTAACCGATAGCCACAAGAATAAACTCATGCCCATTCAATACTTTGGGTGTGATTTTCCCTATCACGTCAATTCCCCAGACCGAAAATGGCCATAACGAAGTCATACTATAAAACTGAGATGGCGGCACATGCATGAGGTTGGCGTGAACTTGACATTTTCGGCATCTCCGAACAAACTTGTGATAATATGTCTCCCTTCTCATCCAAAAGTGTCCTTGGTGCATAATCTTCTTTGCTAACATCAACCCAGTCATATGAGGTTCGCAAACTCCTTTGTGAATCTTCCTCATCAATTCGTGCCCTTCTTCTGTGTTGACGCAGAGTTTGTTAACTCTCATATATCTTCTCGTGTACAACTTTTCTCCACAAATCATAAACTATGCAACGAGTCTCTTGATGGATCTTTGGTTCCTTTTGTTAGCTTGACTGGGATTTCCTTCTTTTTTCGATGAAGTTTCAAATGTCGTGGTACTAGGGTAGTCCATCATTGATTTATTTAGTAGCGGTAATGTTACCAATCGCGGGTGCATCTCATTGCTAAATTTTCAAACGTCTCATTCTCACTCTAGATGGTATGTCTATCATTGATGCCAACGTAGCTAGAGCGTCAGCGAACTTATTCTGCAGTCATGAAACATGGGTGAACACCACACTCTCAAAACAAGGGATCATTATTTTGAGCTCTCGGTGGTATTGGATTAACTTTTTTCTTTGACCTTCCATTCTCCTTTTGTTTGTGACACGACCAAAGATGAGTTCCCTACGACTTCCAACCTTCTTGCCCCTAGTTCTAAGGTTGCTTCCAATCTGGCTAAGCAAACTTTGTACTTGGCCTAATTGTTTGTAACCTCAAAACTTAACTTATAAGCCAATGGGATATGAGAAGCATCGGGGGTAATCAAGAGTATCCTTATCCCATACATATACTAGTTCAAAGCTCCGTCGAAGTACATGGTGTAAAGATCCTTTTCAATTTTCAATACATGTTCATCGGGAAACTCAAACTCGGGTTCTTCTTCTCCCTCAATAGGATGGTCAGCTAAAAATTCCGCGACAGCTCTTCCTTTTGCTGATTTCTTCGAAACATACTATAAATCAAACTCGACCAACATCAGTAACCATCAGGCCAACTTTCTCGTCAATGCTGGCTTCTCAAAGAGGTATTTGAAAGGATCCATCCGCGAGATCATAACAATGCGGTACACTATGATGTAGTGGCATAACTTTCTGGATGCCCAAACTAATAGATTCAGTATCAAAGAATTACCGGGCTCTGATGGTAACAAGACTAGAGGTTTTTATAGGTTCCATCGTATAGCATTGAAAGCGTTTTAGCACTGTTGATCCCATCAAAACTTAGTCCCTTTCTTTAAGAGTCGGAATATAGGTTCATAGGTCATGGTCAACTTAACTATAAACCGATTGATGAACTGAATTTTTTCCAAAAAGCTCCTTATATCCTTTTTAGTTCTCGGGGAAGCCATCTCAAGGATAGCCTTGATCTTTGATGGGTCGACTTATATTCCTCGCTGCGTTATCTTAAACTTGAGCATTTTCCCTGCTGTTACTCCAAAAGTGCATGTATGCGGGTTTAGACGCATCCTGTATTTCCTTATCCGCTCGAAGAACTTCCCCAATGCAATAACATGCCCTTCCTTGGTCTTGAATTTTACTATCAAATCGTTCACATATACTTTTTCCTTTTTGTGTGACATATCATGTAACAACGTGGTTACAACTCTTTGGTACGTTACTCCTGCATTTTTTAACAGTAGGTTTTCCAAGGCATCGTGAAGGTGGTCTTTTCTCGATTCTCTAGCGTCATCAAGAACTAGTTATACCCCAAAAATCCATCTATGAAGCATAAGAGCGCATTCCCGGCAATATTTGTTACCAACACTGTCAGGATTGTATACTAAAAATCATGAATTTTGTTGGTTTTAGTATTTAATTTAATTTTTTAATAAAATTATTTTTTCTATTTTATAAGAATCTTAATGAACAGTGTATGTAATATTATTTTTTTTAATGTTATGCATGGATGTCTTTTATTCTATACAGTATTTAATCTGGTGTGTAGAGTATGGCTTACACACAGAAGATCAGATTATAAATTTTTACAGAATATAAGTTTTAGTTCACAGTTTAGATGTAATTGGACAAACCATTGGTGCGACTGTAGCATAAAGTTTTGGTAGGCCCGTCTTGATTACGGAGAACAGATAATGACGTCGTCTATTGTTTCGACTCGCTGTACTAGTACACTTTGTGTGTATTAAACATGGCCACATTTGAGTAATTAATTTTATACTGACTATATAAATTAATTTACATCCTAAGGTTATTATGAGTTCTTATGCTATTAATCCCAAAATAATTATTATTTGCGTATATTTAATATTCGTTATTTTGATTTATTAGAGGGTGTGATCTTTTATGGCTCAATAGTCTCGGTGAGTTGGATAGCAATATTAATTATATAGTGAATATTAATTATGGACGGAATTCGCGTTTCGATTATTCGAAATTGACGAAACCACCTTAAGGAAGCTTATAAGTTTTGACTGGGTTAAACCCTGCAGGTGGATTTAATTATTCGACTGTCAATTAAGTTAAGAGGAAGGGTTTAAAGAATTTTAAGAAGCCAATTAAATTAAATTGTCAGTAATTAAATTTAATTGACGGGTATCGAAAATCTTAACATGATGAGATGAGTTAAGAATTTAATAATAAGAGCTCAAATAATGAATTTTGAGAATGTGGCGGGAGTGCAATTACGATTTTTTAGTGGTATTACTTGTAATTTATGTTTTTATGAAATTGCCTCATGGGCAGGCGAATTTTCATAATTACATTAGAAACTCAAGTCCTATTTACTCCACAGGTCCCTGTTGTAACTCTATATATATGCGGTTATGCTAACCCTAGCCCACATTCCATACTTTGTGAATTCGGAGTTCCACGTAAATCCTAAGAGGCTGGATTAGCAGGTTCAAGATCACGTTAGATCGTAACCCACCTTACATTTATGAGTCGCATCTGGGAATACAATGGAAGGCATGATCGGGGTTTTAACTCGAAGGACTCACATTCGTGGTTGTTGCAGTAACCAAAATCATTCTACCATATTTCGAAAGGTATAATCTTGAATCTAACTTTGGAAGTATGAGTTTTATTTTGATCGTTCGACGTAAAAAAATTTAAACTGAAACCTATTTTGGCAATTGCTCGTCCAGTATTTTTTTTATCGAAAACATCGTATTCAAATAATTATCTTGCCAGTTTACCTCCAACAATTGGTATCGGAGCCGTTTTGAACATGAATATGGTTTATTCAAGGAAAACAGGTAGCTTTAGATTTGTGCTAACTTTGTTTTGCAGGCGATCTAATCCTGATTTTATGATCATTATTTTATTCATGTTTGATTGAATGATTGAATGATGATTATTATCGGTTTTAATCACGATGGTTGAACGTGATAGTTTTAAGCTTTTTAGATCGATTGTGAGCCTTACCGAGACATAGGTTTCGATGTAAAAACTTATTATATTCTTTAGATATTGTTCGATTTGTGTAAGAATTAGTTCGAAGGTCTAAGAATACGAATAACAGGCAGTGAAAAAATAGACGGCACCGACGGTGGTTTCGGGATTTTTAGGCCACAGATTGCGATGGTTTTTTTGTAGTTTTGTGATAATTTTTTTAGCAGGTTTTATGTAGGTTTTAGGCATAAAAAATTGCAGCAAAACAGATCTGAAAAATAGCAAAAGGCTGGCACAAAACAGCCTCGGCGGTGGCAATTTGGGCCATTTTTTTGTGGTTTTTTGAGATATTTATAAAATATTTTTTAAGCAGTTTTTTAGCCATAAACAGTAGCAAAATAGGGTTGAAAAATAGTCTAAAAGTGGGAGAAAAATGGCCACAAAAGGCGGCACAAAAATTGACAATAGCGGCGACGGTGGGCAGTGGCACTAGAGGCTATTTCGGGGCTATTTTGTGAGTTTTTTCGGGACTATTTTCAAGGTGTTTTTTTCAGCACTATATAGCAGTAATTTAGTGTTAAAAATAGCAAGAAATTAGAGCAGGAACAACCACAGAATGAGCGGTAAAAGACAATGGCGACAGCAACGGCAGTGGCTATTTGGGGCTGTTATTTTTCGGGCAAAAGGCAAAGGAGACAAAAGCCGCGGCAGGGCGTGGCATACGGCGTCACCGGTGAGCCGGCGGTGGTGGCTATCCAGAGCGGTTGTTTTTGGTTCAAAAGGTTCGGGATGGTGTTATATTTGTATAATATTGTGTTCCAAAAGCTGATTTCGGATAAGGATTAAAAAATTACAGATAATCTTTAAACATGAAGTTGAAACTCAAAAGAGTTTCGATTCGATTATAAAATTTGAACATATATATTTTGAATTTATATCTATTTAAACGTGGATGATATATATCTGCTTTATATTTCCTGTTTATTTTAATTAATTTGAAAAAATTCAATTTTAATTAATTTTTGTAACAGAAAAATAAAATAAAAATTTCTTTAATTAAAATTAATTTTTTGAAAGAAAAATTTAGATATTTTATTTTATTACAAAATAATACGTTTAAGATGATTTTTTTATTAAATCAAAATCTTGAAAAAACGTGAAAAGTAATTTTAAATTTTAAATTAATTAAAAAGGAAAATTTTAATTTTAATAAATTATTATTTTTCAAAAAAATGTGTAACTGGAAAATGAAATTAAATTCTTGGATTTTATTTAAAATTAATTTTTAAATAAATAAGAATTTGGGATATTTTATTTGTTATACATTAAAACACAGAAAGATGATTTGAAAAAATCAAAATCTTTAGGGATGTATGGTTTTTCGAAATTAATAAATTTATTTTAATTAAATAATTTTTATAACCCACAAAATATTTTTAAAAACTAAGTGAGAGAAGAAATTTATTCACAGATAAATCACGCGATCTCCATCACTAGTTCGTAAGTGATGTAATTAATTCTGTGTATTGACTGTAAGACCTTTCTCCCCATCGGACATTATTAAGTACGGTATCGTCAATACGAACCTCCTTCAGGAATAATTGTAGATAATCGTTAGTGTGGATCAATTCTCCATCTGAAGAATTTATTACGAAGCGATTGATTCGGGATTAAATGGTGGTTAACACTTAACTGTAAATAATAGTATTCTCTCCATCTGAGTCACTGCTATTATTTACTGAATTGAAGTTTAGTCAACTATTAATTTTACTTGGCACGGTCTGTTGCCTAGATAGTAAAATTAATAGGAATTGACCTGTTTAGACAAACGATGGATAGTAGATGTCCTCCCATCGAGACATACTATTCATAGAGTACCAGACTGCTGGTGAATTATTTTTTAAATGGTAGAGGAAACCAATTTAAAATAAAATTTAAAATTTTTGCTCGTCATAATTAATAGTTTTTAATTATGTGATTCTCAATATTACAATGGCTTTTAATTCACTCGCGGCTATACTCAATAAAAACAAACTAACGGGACCAAACTATGTAGATTGGAAAAAGAATATGGATATAGCTTTAACTACTGAGGGTATACTTAGGATGTCAGGAAATGTGTTTATTTCTGAAAGGGGTTCTTCCTCTAAGTGGAAAGGCAAGAAAAAAAAAGGTCAGAAATAGAGTGACACGATTTTCAAGGTACTTAGTGAGCCACAGATTGGTGTGAAAAAATCGAAAAGCTGATGTTTTCACTGTAACTAGACACGGCATTGAAAAAAGCAATGTTCGATTTTTCTCAATAAGCAGAACAAGCAAAGTAATTTCTGTTCACTAGTTATGAAAACATATTTAACGCTATTATCTACCAGTCCCTGATGTGTAGATACGAGAGTCACTAATCATATCTACAATTCATTACAAGGGTTTCAAAAATTCCGACAATTCAGTGATGGAAAAATTTACCTTATGGGCAATAATACCAGGGTGGTAGCAGTTGTAATAGGAGATGTCACTCTCAATTTTAGTGGAGATAGATTTTTAATATTGAAAAATTGTCTTTATGTACCTTCTATTAGAAGAAATTTAATTTCGATTTCTAATTTGGTGAAGAATAAATATTTTGTTCATTTTAATGACTCTGTGATTATTAAGAAAAATAAATATGTTATTTGTTCTGGTACATTAGTGGATGATCTGTATGTTATATCTCATATCTCTCCTACACTACAACTGATTCAATTAAATAACACATCTAATTTACCATGTAAGAGAAATGATCATTCTTTAATGAACCAAATATTTTTTTTGGTACTTATGCTTAGGTTATATTAATCTGAAAAGGATAAATATGCTGGTAGAAGATGGACCTTTAAGTTCATTGGAAGTGGAGGCACTTTCAGTCTGTGAGCCTTGTTTAGAGGGTAAGACAACCAAGATGCCCTTTTCGGCCAAAGGCTATAGAGCTAAAGAATCGTTGGAACTGATTCACTCTGATGTGTGTGGTCCTATAACTATTCAGGCTAGAGATGGCTTTAAATATTTCGTCAGTTTCATTGAGGACTACTCAAGGTATGGATATATTTACCTAATGCACCGTAAGTCTAAATGTTTTGAGAAATTTAAAGAATTCAAGGCAGAGGCAGAGAAGCATTTGGGTAAAAATATCAAATCACTACGATCCGACTGTGATGGCGAGTACCTCTTTGGAGAGTTTAGAGATTATTTGTCATCAAAAGAAATTATATCCCAATTGACTGCAATAAGCATTCCGTAGTAGAATGGTGTAGCAGAAAGAAAGAATATTACTCTTATGGAGATAGTAAGGTCGATGATGAGTTATTCAAAATTACTCGATTCATTTTGGGAACTTACATTAGAGACAACGGCTTATAATCTAAACTTGGTACCTTCTAAGTTAGTACCTTCTACTCCCACTGAATTGTGGATCGGGCGTAAGTCTAGTCTGAGACATATTCGAATTTGTAGGTGTCCAGCACATGTACTGAAAGGGAACGTGGGTAAGTTAGAACCGATGACAGAAGTCTATTTCTTTGTAAGTTATTCTAAGGGAACGAAGGATGGTTTATTTTATAATCCTAAGAATCAGAAGGTCATTTTTAGTACCAATGCCTGATTCTTGGAAGATGATTATATTATGGACCACTAGGCCAAAAGTAAAATTATTCTAAAAGAATTAAGAAGAAATATCAGTAGAATGGAAGAGGAACCACAAATCACTGATATTCAATTGCCTCGTCGTAGTGGAAGAATTATCGGGACAGGTGCAGATCTTGAACCAGATCAGGGTGCTACCATTAGCATGCTAGATGAGCATGTGGGTAAGGGTGCATAGGGTTCAAATTCTGTACAGCACGTTACTGCCAGTACACAGATGCAAGTAGTACCTCGTCGTAGTGAGGGGGTTTTTCATCAATCCGATTGGTATATGTTCATAAGAGAGTCTTTTGACAGGATCCCGGTAGAACTGGATACCGAACCATGTAACAACGACGAAGAACTTCAGGATAACGATGCAGATCTTTGATAAAAGGCTATGAATTCAGAAATCAAATCTATGTATTCTAATCAGGTCTGAAAACTTGTAGAATCACCTAAAGGGATAAAATCTATTGGATGCAAGTAAGGAAGAGAAGAGCTGACCGGAAGGTAAAAACTTTCAAAGTTAGGCTTGTTGTAAAAGGGTTCACTCAAAAAGAAGAGATCGATTATGAGAAAACCTTTTCACTGGTAGCCATGCTTAAGTCTATCCTAATTCTCTTATCCATTGCGGCTCATTTCGATTATGAAATTTGGTAAATGAATGTCAAGACAGCTTTCCTTAACGGAAGTCTTGACGTGCGTCTCTATATGGTACAACCAGATGGTTTCATAGTAAAGGGTCAAGAGCACATATTGTGCAGGCTTAAGAGATCAATTTATGGACTTAAGCAGGCATCGAGGTCGTGGAATACTCGATTTGATCAAGCCATAAAATCTTATGATTTTGATCAAAGTTCAGATGAGTCCTGTGTGTACAAGAAGTGTGACAAAAGCGTGGTGGTCTTTCTAATACTTTATGTAGATGGCATCTTGCACCTCAAAAATGATGTGGTGATATTATCTTCGATTAAAGTATGGTTATCTGGGTAGTTCAATATAAAGGACTTGAGAGAAACCAGTCACATCCTCGGAATTAAGTTTTTGTCAGATTGGAAATAAAAAATGTTGGGCTTATCACAAGAAAAATATATTGATGACTTCCTTGCTCGTTTTAGCATATAAAATTTCAAGAAAGTGTTTCTCCATTTCAAGCATAGAATCACTCTATCCAATAATCAGTGTCCTAAGATACTAAGGATTATATGCTAGTTTATCAGGAAGATAGTTTAGTACCTTTGGGGTACACAAACTTGGACTTCCAGTCAGACAAAGATTTTCATAAGTCTACCTTAGGATATGTGTTTACCATGGGAGGTGGAGTTACAAGTTGGGAAAGTATCAAGCAATCCTGCATTGCTGATTCCATTATGAAGGCCAAGTACATGGCAACTTCTAAAGCAGCCAAGGAGGCCGTTTAGCTCAGGAACTTTTCGTTGGATCTAGATGTGGTGCTTTCAGTTTAGTCGGCTATTACACTATTGTGACAATAGCGGAGCGGTTGCAAACTTGAAGGAGCCAAGAATCCACAAGAAAGGAAAGCACATTGAGCGTAAATATCACCCGATACAAGAAATTGTACAGAATGGTGATATTGCTGTGACCAAGATTACATTAGGGGACAACCTTGCATATCCTTTTACAAAAAACCTACCAGTTAAGATTTTTGACAGTCATGAAGAGGCCATGGGAGTTGGATATATGGCAGCATAGTTTTGGGTATAAGTGGGAGATTGTCAGGGTTGTATACAAAAAATCATGAATTTTTTTGATTTTCGTATTTAATTTTATTCTTTAATAAAATTAATTTTTCTATTTTATGATAATCTTAATGAGTAATGTATGCAATATCATTTTTTTAATGTTATGCTTGGATATCTTTTATTCTGTACAATATTTAATCTGGTATATAGAGTACGGCTTGTACACAGAAGACCAGATTATAGGTTCTTGTAAAATATAAGTTTTAGTTCACAGTTTAGATGAAATTGGACAAACCATCAGTACGATTGTAGTACAGAATTTTAGTAGGCTTGTCTTGGTTACGAGGAATGGATAATAACGTCGTCTATTGTTCCGACTCGTTGTGCTAATACATTTTGTGTGTATTAAATAGGACCACATTAGGGTAATTAATTTTATACTGACTATATAAATTAATTTACACTCCAAGTTTATTCTAAGAGCATATACTCTTAATCCCGAAATAATTATTATTTGTGTATATTTAATATTCATTATTTTGATTCATTATAGAGTGCGATATTTTATGAGTCAATAGTTCCGGTAAGTTGGATAGTGATAATAATTATATGATAAATATTAATTATTGACGAAATCCACGTCCTGATTATTCAGAATTAACGATACCCCCTTAAGGAAGCTTATAAATTTTGACTAGGCCAAACCCTACAGGTGGATTTAATTATCCGGCCATCAAATAAGTTAAGTGCAAGAGCTTAAGGAATTTTACGAAGTCGATTAAATTAAATTATCAGTAATTAAATTTAATTAGCGGGTATCATGAATCATAACGTGAGGAGATAAGTTAAGCATTTAATAATAGGAGTTCGAATAATCGATTTTGAGAATGTAGCTGGGAATACAATAACGATTCTTTAGTGGTATGAATTATAATTTATGTTTTTATGAAATTGCCTTAGGGGCAGGCAAATTTTCATAATTACATTAGAAGGTTAAGTCATATTTACTCCATAGGTACCTGCAGTAACCATATATATATATATATATATATATATGCGGTTATGCACCCTAGCCCACATTCCACACTTTGTGAATTAGGGTTTCTGTGTAGATCCTAAGAGGCTAGATTAGCAAGTTCAAGATCACGATAGATTATACCACACCTTACGTTCGTGACTCACATCCGATAATACAATAGAAGATCGGGGCTTCAACTTAAAGGATTCACATTCGTGGTTGTTGCAGTAATCGAAATTATTCTACCAGATTTTGAAAAGTATAATTTTAAATCTAACTTTTGGAGTACGAGTTTTATTTTGATCGTTCGACATAAAAAATTTTTAAACTAGAGCCTATTTCAACGATTGCCCATCTTGTATTTTTTTATCAAAATAATTGTATTCAAATAAATGATTTTGACAGTTTACCTCCAACAATCACATCTATGTGGGGGAGAAGAAAATCATCTTTAAGGGCTAGCCCTGTTAAGGTCTCTGAAGTCAATGCATACTCGGATCCTTCTGTCTTTCTTCAGTACTGGGATGATGCTAGCTACCCACTTCGGGTATTTTGTGACGGCAAGGAATCTGTCATCTATTTGCTTCGTAACCTACTCTTTGATCTTGAGAGCCTATTCTGGCCTGATTCTCCTGAGTTTTTGCTTGACTAGTTTAGCGTCGGGATAGAGAGGGATTTTGTGTTGTACAATGTTAGGATCGATTTTAGGCATATCTTCGTAGAATCATGCAAAAATATCTTTAAATTCTTTTAATAAAAAGGTTAACTGCTCACGTTCTTTTGAAGAGAGCGTAGAACTAACCTAAACTATCTATGGATCTTTTTCATTATTAAGATTTATTAAAACAGTTTCTTCCATTAATGGTTTAGTTCACATTTCTTCTTTCTTTTCAATAAAAAATTTTAATTCTTGGGAGATATCCTCCTTAAATTCATTAGAATCCATACAAGATATTTGAGGCGCAACAAAGTAAGCAAAATCTGGTTGAATTTCATTGGTTTCAAAAGGTGTTACAACTTCAGACTCGAAATAGAAATAGCTCGGGATGCCCACAGGTGCATTCCCGACAGACTTGCCATTATAAGAACTGTTTACAAACTCGATCATAACAGACTCATTAGACTCGAACTCCAACTCACTTTCTACATTATGCATATGAAAAAACTCGAATGACTGGTTCTTTTGCATTTTTTCAGCAGCATCCATAATGAGCATAGTGTGATCAATAGGTTTATCAGGATCCATCATCAGCACAGCTTCGCCTTCTTTGTTATCTATACGCACTCATTCTATCTGTTTATTGAAGAAAGAACTCATATCTCATTTCTCACAATGGACTACCCAATCAGCTGATATCTTCTCAGTAAAGTCCATCTGCTATATTTCCATCTCTTCATTGATAGTATATGTGCAATCCCAAGAGGGTGTGAATTTGATATTTAAAATTTTTTTTCTTTAAGTATTAAAACACAAGTATAGATTTTAATTCACTTATAAGCAAGATTCAAAATTTCTTGTTTGAAGATTAAAATACAAGTACAGATTTAAATCCACAAGATTCAAAATTTCTAGTTTGAAAATTAAAACACAAGTATAGTGAATGATTCAAGTACAAGCAACAATATGACAATAATGAAAATGAACAAAATAAATGGTTAGAGATACGATACCAAGATTTTTACAAGATTCGACACAACGGCCTACGTCCTTATCTCAAGCCAACCGCTATGAGGACTTTTACTATCACTTATTCAATAGGTGAAGCAGCCTCTCTCCTTAGTTTAGGCGGAGTAACCTCTCTTGAGAATGTCCTCTTCTCAAGTATCCCAATCCTTATAAGCCGATTACCCTCTATTGAGAAATACCTTTTTCAAGTACAACAGAATGAAATAAATGTGTACAAAGAGATGCTCCTTCAATAAGCAAATGAGTACAAGAAATTAACACACTAACTCACTTCTCAAAGAATATATCAATGAAGCACTATGAGAATTCTAAAAACTTTTTCTCTAAAAAAATATGAGCGAAAACTTGAGAAATTTAAGCACAAGTAGAGAGTATACAAGAGAGAATGATTTGAATGCTTGAAGTGAATAAAACAAGAGCACAAGGGCTCTATTTATAGGGCAAAAGTCTGAACTAGTCATTAGGCTAAATGTGGTAATGTCAAACTAGCCGTTGCAGCCATTTTTTCAAAAACTTGCCTATTCAGTCGACTGGATTGCCATATTTGACCATTCAGTCGACTGAACCTGTGTGTTCAGTCGACTGGGCTGCTTTGAATTTTATTTCTTGTTTGGCAAACTACTTTCAGTCGACTGAATGCTATGCATCAGTCGACTGAACTTTTAAAAGTTCAAAATTTTGATTTTGAAAAATGGTTTCGTACACCTCTTTGTTTTGAAAAAATATTATTATAAATTTTTAGGATTTATATGAGCTTTAAGAGATAAAATCATGAATTTTGTGAATTTACATAGATCCTAAGTTCGATACAAATAAAATTTAACTCATAGTTTTCAATGCTTCAACTTTGCATTGCTCCAAAACCTTGCAGCCAAAGAGTTTGATTTGAATTTTTTGCTTCATGACTTCTACTTTGTATCTTTGATTGTGCTAAATTTTTATTTTTTGTAAACAATCTCAATTTGCACAATTAGATACTTAGGTTTGTTATCATCAAAATGGTCATTGAAGTCTTGTTAGGTCAACAATTTTTTCCTTTTTTATGATGACAAACACGGAACAAAATAATGTAGGAAAACTTATATAAAGTTCCCCTTATCAATAAGCATGTAATAATAAGTTTGTGTGAGAGTTGAAAAACTCCCCCTTACAATATGTATAGATGTGAAGACATTGAATTTTATTTTAATTATACCTTTGAAAAACTAAAGTTTCATCGAACATCTTGCAAATATTTAAGCATTCATTGAGCATATGTCCATTTAATCATCTTTTCAAGTGTTGAGCCTTTTCAAACATTCATTTGATTATTTTAAGCATGTAATGTTTACTCATCATTGTTAATCATATTTTTCAATAATCATTTGTAAGCTCATCAATTTGAAGCAATGTATAAGCATTACGAGCAATGATGTTATCTTATAAAAGAATATAAGAATTATTCTTCAATGAAAGATCATTCATCATTTAAATTTCATGAATATCATATTATCATGCATATTTATCCATTCAATACCCAAAGCATTCAATATACTTATATCATATAACCAACCATTCATAAGATAAACAATCATTCTCATAAGGTCAAAATGTATCACCATCCAAAAGCTTACGAGTAGCAACAGTACATGATAGTAGCAACAATACATAATAGATAAACAACCATTCTCATAAGATCAAAATGAGAATAATATCATGTATATTTATCAATTCAATACCCAAAGCATTCAATATACTTATATCATATAAGGTCAAAAGATTACGAGTAGCAACAATACATAATAGATAAAATACATAGATGTTCTTCTTTATTTTGCTTGCTTTCTGCTCCCCCTTTTGTCATAATCAAAAAGAGGTGGAGCTAGAGGTAAACTCGTTGTCATCGCCATCACCATCATCCTTATGTGAAGAGGTGTCATAAAGAGGAATGCCTAAGGCATTCTCAATGCGAGTGAGGTGTGAGTTGACTTTGGCAAACTGTTTGTCAACCCTCCTGGTGAAAGATTTTACCATTTTCTTTAAAAATAATTTTATGAATGGATCAAGGGCAGGAGCAGGAGCAGCAGCGGTGGTAGGAGGAGGTGGAGGTACTGATGGAGTAGTAGGAGAAGGAGCATTAGCATCTACATAGGTGGCATCCTCGTCTTCTTCTCCCTTACTATCTTGCACAACCTGGGAGGCCGGCCTATGTTGCTGAGCCTTAGGTTGCCAATCCACATCTCCCAAGATATAACCCATTTGCTTGAGAGTGGTATAGTTGAAGAAGTCAGATGATTTTGCCGGGATAAAGTTAGAAGGAGATGGAGAAAAATCAAATGACTCAAAGAGGGGAGTAAGAAACGCACCATATGGAAGAGTGTGACTTTTAATACTCTCCCTTACAAACATCCACTGACACATAAGAGTGCGAAGATCAAGCCGGTGACCTATGTAAATGCACCACAGAATAAAACAATCAAGATAAGAGATGTAGCTACGAGATTCACTACGAGGCAAAATATTATAAATGATGATGAGATGCAAAATTTTAGCCTCAAGTGTGAGTTGTGAATATTGAGGAGC
>JAUMHN010053626.1:0-27600 GCA_032360265.1 Heliamphora ciliata
GGTCTTGAGATTATGGGTCAGAGTGAAATTATAGTTTTTTAGTGGTGTGAACTGTAATTCAGTGTTTTATGAAAATTGTAGAAATTGCTGCTAATTTTCCATAATTACAGAGATCGTTATGTGTCTTTCTCTAATTACAAAAACCGCTGGTAGGTGTTTGTGTTCCACTGGAAGTCTTACTCATAATTACTCCCCAGGTGTCTGCTGTAGCCCTATATATAAGTGGGTAGGCAGAACCAGTTTGAGATTGATAGAATTGATAGTTCAGATATCTCATTTATTATTGTGATATTATTTTGTCTTTTAAGACTTAAAAATATATCGCGGTTTTGCCGA
Organism: Heliamphora ciliata; assembly: GCA_032360265.1. Classification (NCBI taxonomy): domain Eukaryota; kingdom Viridiplantae; phylum Streptophyta; class Magnoliopsida; order Ericales; family Sarraceniaceae; genus Heliamphora; species Heliamphora ciliata. The sequence continues at coordinate 337 of JAUMHN010053626.1, forward strand.
TACGAGTTCTCGAAGGATCGTAGTCCACAGTACGTTCGAGGATCGCGTAAGGGAATACAATAGAAGATCTAACTCGAGTTTCAACTCGGAATCAAGTCGTAGTTGAAGATTAGATCGACAAGAGATATTCTTCTAAATTAACTTTGGTTACACGGGTTTTATTTTGATCGTTCTTCGTCAAAATTTTTATCTGGATCTCGTTTCAGCGTTTGGCCGTCCAGTTAATTTTTACCGAAAATCATTTTTGAAAAACAATGATCTTGGCAGTTTTGCCTCCAACAGAGAGGATGGCGACATACATTCTCAAATGAATTCTTGGATCATTAGTTCCATCAAACTTCTCCATTTCAAGCATTTTAAACTTTTCTGGTAGCTCAGCATCCAAGAACAAACAAAGTCCTCCTACATTGAGCATATGTTCCTCGACTCCCTTGGCCTTTCTAAAGACCTTTTCCATTCGGTCGATCTTCTCAGCCAATGTAGATTCTCTAGACTGAACAATATTTTTTTTCTCAACTATCACCTAACGAGGGATCCGTGGTGGTTGCGGAACAAGTTGTGGTCTATCGAGAACCTGATTGTCATCCCAAAAGTCTTCCCCGTTACTGTTTGGTTCGTCATGTTGTTCGTTCAGTACCGAAAAATGGGCTTGAATCGTCTAGATTTGTGCCTGACATTATACCTGAGCTTGGGTTTATTGCTCCATGGACCTCTGTATATCAGTAATTGCCTTCATCAGGGCTGTTAGATTCACTTCATTCTCTACCATTTCAGATGATTAAGCTAATTGTTCAGATATCCTGTAGAATTTTCTTGTTACTCACCTAGCCCAGACACGCGTTGACTGTAGTCTTCATGGCTCAATGATCTAAACTCGAAGAAAACCTAGATCCCAAAAGCAGAATAACCAGTATCAGACACTTCCCAGACAAGAATTCAAGTGAAAAGTAGCAAACATCTCAAATACCAAAACGGATGAACATAAACAGATATAAGCACTGAAACTGAAGCAATGCCCCTGTTGAGCCCATATCGGTAGCATAACAATTGAACATCTGAGAACCTAGGAAAGCTAAGTAGGGGTTTGTCCAAAGGATCTAAACGGAGAAACGGGCAGCACTTTGATAAGAAAATAAAGCTAGGCTGAATGGACCGGTTTGACCTAAAAATCTTAAGAAAAAATGGACAGCATAACGGTAGGGAAGCAAAACTAACTTAGACGAGTCTAACAATGGTAAGAAGAAAGCGAGCCTAAACAAAAATAGGGGTATAGAACTAACAACCGAAGAAGACCCCGAAAGAGAGAGAAACTATCCTAGAGGCTTCAAAACAAAACACGGGCATGATTCTGAGAAGAAAACTATAGCGTAAAAACCAAACAAGGTGAAGAACGTAACCCGGGTAAGAACCCGAAGGAAGAGCTAACCTAAACAACAAGAGATAACTGAAAACTCGGGCCGAACCCAGAAAATGAACTAGCCTAATCCGAACAAACAATCCTAACAATCGCAATCAAAATATACAATTAACAAAACACATAATCTTACTAGGGTTAGCAGCACCTAATGGAGGGTTCTAAGTTATTATATGCAAAAAGGCCGATTTTGGTCAATCGAACAGGGTACCTTCTGAATAGAGCCGAGTATATACCTCCCATGCCTAGAGAGGTGCAGAACATGGTCAAACGGTACACTCGAACTGTTTTACTATACTTATGAAAGCGTACAGTCAGTAAGGGTTGCCCGCCTTCCCAATAATCTCCGAAACGGATTAACGTTCAGGGCATCAGGTCAACCAGGCTAGGGATTTGAAGAACAATGCATATGCATGCGAAAATGCAAGTGAGAAATACATATTAAGAACCAATGATGTTTTTAAGTCTAGCTCTCTTATTTGATTTTATAAACCAGTGCCCAGCAGAGTCACTAAAAAATACTGTGGCGCTGAGATTTTGGAGTTTTTGGAAAATGGTAAAAAATATGGGATTCAAAAGATGTTTTGAAAAATATTTTAACACCTTGAAACCAAATTTTGAAAACCCTTTTTTATTAAAAATGGAGTCGCCACTAAGTTTTTGAGAAAAACTAAGAAAAACAAAAATGGCTACTGATCTTTAAAACGTTTAACAAGAGAAAGAGGGTTCGGAGGCTAAGATTCGAATCAGGGAAGGTGTTAGACACCCCGTTCACCCAACCGTAAAATTGACCTCTACTAATCATCATTGGTTCTTTAATTAGATTTTTCAAATGTATGCAAGTAAAGAAAGTTGAGGCAAAGAGAGAACATCCAAAATTAAATATGAAAAATGCATAACATACGTATATAAAATGCCAAATAAAACAAGTATTAAAAGAAAATTTCTAAGTCCTACAGCATACAATTTCTAACAAAAGAATACATGGTATACTTCCACATGCAATTTTTACAAGAATAAACTGACTATCATGATTTGTGTAAAAGAACAAAAATATGCTAGAAATTGTTAAAATTACCTAAACATGAATTGCTAACAAAATAAGCTAAACTATTCTTAGCATAACACTAAATTAACATATAAAACATGCATATTCTTAAACTCTGAAATGCATAACCAAAATAAAAGCATGTGAAAATCCTATATTAAAAGTTTATCAAAGAAAAATAATGAAACCTAATAACAAGTATTTTATGTATTAATATGATAAGAAAATATTTGAAGATTTAATTTAAAAGAAAAAGAAATAAAGGGAAAGCTTACAAAAGAAAAATTAAGCCAAGAAAAGAAGGTTTAGCAAATGCTATTAATAAAAGAAAACCTAACCATTCACATTTTATATTTTAAAAGAGAATAAAAAAAAAGAAAAGAAAAAGGAAAAAAATAAAAGAAATAAAATGAATAATAGAGTTTTAGCTTTTATAAAAAGAGAATTATAATGTCATTTAAAGGTGGAAATTAACTTAAGAGTTTTTTTGTGATTTTTGAAATTATAAAAAAAAACTATAATAGGAAAATAAAGTTATAGAAAAATAAAATGAAACTTTTAAAGGAAAGTAAAGCTAATAAATAAAATGATAAATTACAAAAGCTAGTAATAAAGAAAATAAAGTGCTAGAAAAGAAAAGAACATTACACTAATATTAAAAGAAAAGAAAAGAAAAAGGATGTAAATGCTAAAACATTAAGTTAATGCTAAAAGAAATTAAACTAACTATTACAAGAAGATAAATGTTAGAAATAAAAAGAGAAAGAAAAGGAGATGAAAAAAAAACTAGAAAAAGGAATTAAACTAATATTACAAGAAAAGAAAAGAAAAAGAAATAAACTAGTAAAGAAAATTAAACTAACATTAGGAAAAGAGAATAAAAAAGAAAATAAACAAAATGAAGAATAAATAACTAGACAATTATTAGAAAATGAGAATATAGTATTAACAACTATATTCACATGAATATTAGTGTACTGATAATAACAATTAACAACATTACAAGTTGTAATTGCCAAAATATATTAGCACTTAATGGATGAATAAATAAAAAAAGTAACAGTGTGTAAAGTATGAAATGTGAGGAAATTAATAACTAAGGAATTAAAGAAAAGCAAGCAAATAAGATTAACTGTGCAAATGAAAGGAATATGTAAATTGAAATTGAATTTAACCTAATCACTCCAGAAGAGAGAGAGAATGGAGTTAGAAGGATCTAGGATCCAAACGAGGTACCTGGATTGCTAAGGAATCCTCAAGTCGGGGAATGTGCTTCAATGATCTAATCCTCGGGTGATGATCCAAGCAAGAATTTTAGTATCCGAGATTCAACTCTCAGTATTTCAGCAGGGTTTCGGCGTCGGGGCTCGGATCGCTCAGCGACTCGGCAGAGCTTCTCTCACTAAATCTCTCACTAATTTCTTTGTCCTGAAAATGTACCAGGGGATACAATATTTATAGAATTCTTCCACCAATGAGATGCTGACACGTTCTGGGACACATTAGGGTTTTTCAAGGTGGCGGTCGCCATATCATGAGTTGGCGGTTGCCAGGTTGGAGTTGACGGTCGCCAGGTTAGAGTCGGCGGTCGCCACTTTTCGCTAGGGTTTCCAAGAGGTTCTATTGGCTGTCGCCGTAATGAACATGGTGGTCGCCACATTGGGAATAACTTGCATAGCAAGTTATTAGTGGTTCAACATAATTTTATTGATTTTGAAGGTTTTGATGATTTGGTTCAAATACCGAGCTTGGATCATTTCCTGAGGATCAAATTAAGGAACCATTCCAGCTGTTTTAATCATCGGATTCACCTAAGATTGGGCGGGGTCAAATTAGGGTGTCTACAATAAGTAAGGTATGTAAATATGAATGAATGGCTAGAATATCCCTTTATTTATATTTATGAATGAATGAATGGCTAGAAGAAATTTTGTACCAAGAAGAGAACGACATGGAAATTGGAAGAAATAGAGCAAGAATTCATGGATATGGAGTATGATGAAGGAGAAGATGTGCCGGAGTGGCACCCGATTGTGGAGGAACCGTATGACCATGGAGGTTCTTGGGAACCTTGGGTCCCTCCCCCGTTATATGACTGCAAGGATCCGTTTGATGTGGTATAGTTGCCACAACTCTTCGAATTAGAGACTACTATCAGTGAAAAATCTCTTTGGTTTGCACAAAATGTGATGAGAATCAAAGAGGATCTTTTGGGACTCGAAGGAGCCAATAAAGAAGGTAACCAAGGAAAGACAAGCTTTAACGACTTCTAGACTTTCCAAGGGAAGATATACCCAGTGGCTGAAATCCGCAAAGTGATCGACCAGTTCGAGGGTAAGTGGGAACCCGAGAAGCAAGTCGAATACCTGACAAGAAATGGGAGGCATTTTAAGCCCGCACAGCTAGAAATGGGGCAGCCAAGTAGGGGCATAGAGGAATCAAGAAAGCAAGCAGAGAAACAGAACAATGAAGTGGAAGGCATAGTTTTGAAGTAGCTTAAGAAGACGCAGGCTAATGTGAGTATTTGGGGACTACTCATGGCTTCCCACAAGCACCGACAGGCAATCCTAAAGGATCTCAACAGCATAGACATCCCGATCGATGTGTCCCCCGACCAGCTGGTTAAAATGCTTATTCCCGAGAATCAGTCTAACGTTATCACCTTCAGTGACAAAGATTTTTTGACAGAGGGACCATCACATAACAAGCTGCTATACCTGACCGTCTAGTGTTTAGGGAAATGGGTGTCAGTCATCTTGGTTGACAATGGTTATGTCCTTAATGTGTGCCTACTATGAACTTCTTATGGTTTGGGGTTGAAGACGCAAGACTTCAAGTCGAGTGCATAAGGAGTACGTGCATACGACAACACGAGAAGAGACATATTGGGATTGGTAACTTTCGCTGTGTTTGTGCGAACTTTAGAAAGTGAGGTGGAATTTCATGTTCTCAATGTGCCAGCCTCATTTAATCTTTTATTGGGAAGACCGTGGCTATATGATCCGACAGTTAGAGTAGTTCCGTCGACCCTACACCGAAAGGTGAAGTTCATCAAGGAAGGAGTAATTGCCACCATTCTTGGTGAAACGGGCTTACCAACCCCGTTTAGTGACACTACCCCACTCCTTGAGAATCAACATGGGGAGGAGGATCTCCTCCTAAATGGGTTCAACTTTGACGAGACTAAGGCTGTGTAAGTTTTGATGAATAATGAAGAAAACTATGTGAACCCGAAAGTCGTGGCCATGATGAAAGGAATGTCTAATTTTCTAAGAATGGGATTAGGCAAACACCTGCAAGGATTCTCGGTACTAATTCTCGTGCACCACAATCGCCATGGATACGGACTGGTGAACAAGGCAAAGTTGGAAGAACCAAAAATGAGAAAGTACGGGCCGACATTGTACGGACAATGTATCAAGGAAGGGGATGATTTCCCTTACTGTGGGTTTTTTGAACTATGGATAGAGAAGAAGACTAATCAAAAGTTGCCAGGGCTGGAAATCTTTTTCGACCATCAGTTGTCTGACAGTGAGGAAGAAGCAGAGATATGGCAGATGGAATTCACTGAAAAAGTGCCAACAGACTGGGTTATTCATTGCGAAGGGGGAGATCTGGGTTCTTTGTTCGATGAAAAAATGTCCCGAGTGCATATAGGTAACAAAGAAGAAAAGGACGTGTTGATGATGGATGCTGACGTGCCTACGGATTACATTGTTCTTATCATGGATGCTGCTAAAATGTAAAAGAGTCAGTCCTTTGAGAATTTTCATGTTCATGATGTGGAAAGTGAGTTAAAATCCGATTATGTTGAGTCTGTTTTGATTGAGTTGGTTAATGGTTCCTATGATGACAAATTTGCCGGGAATACACCTGTTGGCATCCCAAGTCCCTTTCTATTTCGGGTCCAAAATTGTAATCCCTATTGAAATCAATGAAATGAATATGGATTTGGCTTACTTCGTTGTGCCTAAAATATCTTGCATAGAAAATTTTAATGAATTTAAGAGGGATATCCCCCAAGAATTAAAACTTTTAATTGAAAAGGAAGAAGAAATGTGAGCTAAACCTGTAATGAAAGAAACTGTTTTAATAAATCTTAATAATGAAAGGGATCCACAGATAATTTATGTTGGCTCTATGCTCTCTTCAGAAAAACGTGAGCAGTTAACCTTTTTATTAAAAGAATTTTAAGTTGTTTTTGCATGGTCCTACGAAGATATACCCGAAATCAATCCTAACATTGTACAAACATCAAATCCCACTCTATTCCAATGCCAAACCCATCGAACAGAAGCTTAAAAGAATCAGGTTAGACTAGGCTCTCAAGATTAAGGTGGGAGTCACCAAGCAGATAGACGCTAGATTCCTCATGATTGCGTAGGTTGCTAACATCATCCCAGTCTTAAAGAAAGATGAAAGAATTCGAGTGTGTCGACTTCAGAGATCTTAACAGGGCTAGTCCTAAGAATGACTTCCCTCTCCCCCACATAGATGTGTTGGTATTTAACACCTCAAGGTTACAGGATAAGTTCGCTAACACCTTGGCTACTCGGGCATCAATGATAGATATACCGTCCGGAGTAAAGATGAGACCCCTGGAGATTCAACAAAGAGATACACCAGCAATCGGTAATATCGTCGCTACCCAAGAAGTCAATTATGGACTACCCTAGTATCACGACATTTGGAATTTCATTGAGAAGAGAGAGTATCCTAATCGAGCCAGCAAGAAGGATCAAAGAGCTATTAGAAGACTCGTCGTGCAGTTTGTGACATATGGGGGGATTGTACGAGGGGGATATCTGGGAGTTAATAAACTCTATGTTGACACGGAAGAATGACACGAGTTGATGAGGGAAGTTCATAGAGGAGTTTGCGGACCTCAGATGAATGGAATAATGCTGGCTAAGAAGATCCTGCACCAAGGATACTTTTGGATGAAAATAGAAACAGATGCCAAAAATGTCATGTTCACATGAACCTCATGCTTGTGCCACCATCTTAGCTTTGTAACATAACATCACCTTGGCCATTCTCAATTTAGGGGATTGACATGATAGGAAGGATCACACCCAAGGGATTAAATGGACATGAGTTTATTCTTGTAGCAATTGACTACTTCACGAAGTGAGTCTAAGTTGCCTCTTACTCTGTCCTGAAGGCCTCCCAGGTATCCAAGTTCATTAAGGAGAATCTTATCTGTCAGTACGGGGTCCCGCACAAGATAATTTTTGATAATGGTTCTTGCCTCCAAGGAGAAATTTTTGGATCTCTTGGAGGAGTACCGAATCACTGCTAACAATTCTTCCCCGTACAGACCGTGAATCAATGGACCTGTGGAAGCTGCCAACCAAAACGTAAAGAAAGATTCTGCAAAAGAACAATAGAGAGAAGTAGAGATTGGCCGGAGAAGCTGCCATTTACATTTTGGGGATACCGAACGTCAATCGGGGCCTCTACCGGAGCAATACCGTATGCATTGGTTTATAGATGGAACCGATCCTACCCATATAGCTGGAGATTCCATCCTTAAGGATTATGGCTAAAAGTAGTATTCCCGAATTAGATTGGCAGAGGGATAGGTTCAAAGAGTTACTTTTGTTCGATGAAAGGAGACTTAGAGCATTATTCAAGGGTATTAGAGGAGAATAACTCAGGCATTTAACAAGAAGGTTAAGCCTCGAAATTTGAAAGAAAGTGATTTGGTTCTCAGCCCCAATCTTCGACCTAATGGGTAAGTTCAAACCTAATTAGGCCGAACCTCATCTTATCAAAACCCTAATGTCAGAAGGAGCCACTATTCTTCTGGGTCTAGATGGGAATGTCTTTTCTACACCAATCAACTCAGGTCAGCCCAAGAGGTTTTATCCTTGAGAAACAAAAAGATAAGATCGCTGGGTTGAAAATCGTAAAGGCAACCCAACAAAAAGTTAAAGCAGCCCGCAAGGTTGAAAACCCGAAAGGTCGACCTTAGCAAAAGTTAGGGTAATGAAAAGGAGAGTGTCAATACCCGAATGTAATCCAAACCTCAAACTATATTATGGTATGATTCCCTTCTTCGGAATACGTAGGCAGCTTCTGTCAGAAGTTCATCCCAAATCTTTGTTCGGAGCTCTCCTCTGTAATCATGTTTCAAATAATTGATCAATGCAAAAGTTTACTTTAAGATTTTTTAAATAAATTGGTTATACTGCAAAAGCAAAAATCTAAGGAACATTCTCAGAAATCATCACAAACTAGAGGCTGAGAAACTTTCATTAATAAGTTTTACTAATTCAGTATGATTCTAAAAACAAGAGAGGCTCGCAAGTCCTCATGTTTTTCCTAAAAAACTAAAAGGAAAGCATCAAAATGTTGGGGCACAACAAAGAAAAATTAAGTCCTTCTTTCTGCGTCCCCTCCTCGCTTTGCACCATGCTCTAGCTCCTTCCCTAGCGCAGCTTCATAATCCCCAAAAGCTCGCCATCAAACTCGCTACCAACTGGCATCATCGATCAGAAAGACTAAGTCCGCCGGTATTGGCCTAAGAAGGGAGCATAATGAGGAGAACTGTATAGATGGCTCATAGCAGCATCAGGCCAAGTTTGAGTGTGCCCGACCTGATTTTGAATGCGGTATGGATGATAGAAAGTAGCTAGCTTCAAGCCAACTAACAAGACCATGGGGTGATCCATGGTGGCAGTAGTCATAAGGGAAATCTTCAACGAGGGGCATTACCAGAAAATGTCCTCAATAGTCCTTCCAATCAGCTTTAGTGGAGCAGAGGCGGTAGCTTGATGATGGACAACAGACTTTATGCTGTAGCTATCAGACATGGATTTCTCCAGTAGATTCACCATCTCCATCAGTCAAACCTGAGAGAAATACAGAAAAAAGGAGAGCTAAGCGAAAAAATATAGAAAGGAAAATTAAGCGAAAAGATAGAGAAATATAGAAAAAAGAGAGTCGAGTGAATACCTGTAGCAGTAAAGCACTGCCCGCGAAAAAAGGGACAACCTCTGTATGGACCGCATCAAGCTCGAGAAGCGTCTCAGCAAGAACTAGTGGAATGGGGTCCTGGCCCTTGTGAATTTAATAAGCTGCATCCACCGAAGAAGAGCTAGCCCATCCATCAGAAGACCCCAGAAGAAAACGGGCTAGTAAACAGATACAAAGAGCATAACGACGCTGGAGCTGAACGGGTCGGAATCGGCCAATGATCTGAGCCACATCAAGAACTCCATAAGTGAAGCCTCACACTTGGGGTAGCCACAAAGCTATTCCAACCTTTCCCTAGGACTCGAGAAAGGGGTGAGAACTAGGACCTCCTCTCGACCCGAAATCTTGAGAATAGTAGAAAAGTTCTCCACCGTTGGACACAGCTCCTCGTATCCGAAACGAAATACATGTACCTTAGGGTCCCGTAATTGGGCTGCTCCTCGTAGAAGATGCCAATATAACCTCATCGTTTGCAAGGAGAATAGCTCATTTAGACCAAAGTTGAGAAATTTTTTGTGCTCAACCAGAGAGAAGTTGTCCATCCAAGCCAATAAGGAGTTGTTATAAGAGTGGGCCATGAAGAAAACAAGAGAAGTGAAAAGATATGTAGAGCATTGGGGTCTGGAACAGTTGCCCTCTTTATAAAGCCAGAAAAGGTGTGTCCATAGAATCAACCTTGATTTTTGAGCCAAAAAGCTTCGCCATAAAACATCATAGCCATGAACTCCAATCTTCTAGGCTGCCACTTTCAAACATTATGGGCGTGAGATTTTTCCTCACGGCTGCAACCTTTTCCCTACAAAATTTTTTTTATAGCACATCCCTTTCTTGCTAGCATCCTTGCCAAGAACTTATAAGCAACTCGTAACACAAAAATGGGCTCGCAGGGCAAATATTCAACTCACAAACATATATCATGCATAATAAAAGATTCTAGTGATCAAAGACATGTTTTCATATGTATGAAAAAACACAAACATCCACAATGAACATAACGTAATCTAAAGACATGAAGGCATGTCCCAATCAAAACAGTAGTGTATACATGTGCAGTGCATCAAGTGTATCAGCAAGCACGCAATCCTAAGTAAAGAAATAGGCACATAGGCCTCCTTGTACAAGAAATAAAAGAAAAAAGAAAAGAAGAAGAAAGCAGCAAGGGTTGTTGCTCGCGCCAAGTGCTCTTTCCCTCTCTTCTAAAACCCTAGTCATATTCGAAGTGTTGTCTAGGTCCTAAGTTCGTGAGACAATCTTTAGATCTTTTCCAAGCTAGGCATCCCTCTTTTCTAATCCCTGGAGGATTAGGTATCTCTCTTTTTTGAGCCCTATAGGACTAGCCATCCCTCTTCCAAGCCTTAGAGGACTAGGCATCCCCTTTTCCCAAGCCCTAGAGGACTAGGTATCGCTCTCTTCAAGCCCTAGTCATATGCAAAGTGTTGCCTAGGTCCTAAGTTTGTAAGACGATTCTTAGATTTGTTAAGGCACCCTAAGCCCTGCTTCCCAGGCACCTTCAGTGGAGTTCTTAAAGCTTTTGAAGTTCTAATGTTTTGCATCATACCTTGTATCTACACTATGTTTTGCATTTGTCATGCATCATGATTAGTCTATTTGCATCATATGCATTGCCCCGCAAACTATGATTGGTCTGATCCCTTACAAGATGGGTCCATAGAAAGCTCGATGGACATTCGAGTTTGACTACGCTTTTTTGCATGTTTTGTTTGTGCCTAAGATTGGCGGCTTGTTCGATCGGTTCGTCTCTAGAGCTTTGACATTCACTTGCACCACGAGTTACTGCAAAGCTCTATCAAAGAGGGGCAACTGTAGATGCTCCAATCTAACCAAGTCGAATCTTAGGCACTCGTCTCGAATGTGCCCCGATGACGAAAGAATGAGAATCAAGCTCAGAACCATCAAATAGCCCAAGTCGTGACCTTTATTTCTAACGGCCATCACTATTTGATCCTCGCCGCTACTTTTTGATCTTGACTGCTACCTTTGTTGTAACGGCCACCACTTTGGAAACCCTACCGCTATGTTTTATCTTCATACAAGTTGCAGCCTGAACTGTAAAAAGCAAAAAGGTGCCAACCTAAACTGTTGAAAAGCAAAAAGGTAGCGGCCGTCACTATTAACCATTTTTGGACAGTTGACAGCATCCCAGAAGGGGTCTGTGTTGCTCTTCTTGCCTAAAAATAGGCGGCGATTCCAAGCAAAAATAGAGGAGAACAATTCCAAAACACCCTTACTCTGCCAAAATCCATTCTCACCGAATATCCTATACTTTCCAAGCCGTTTTTGTGTTCTTGCTTGCCTTGGAGGAGTCCTTGGAGCTTGTATTGGATTGATGATCTCCTATTCACGCCCCCAAGGGACCACTTCAGGCGGATATACACACAAGGTAACCTTAGGAACCACGACTTTTCATTAAACCCTCATTTTCTTCCTCCGAGGGTGTTGTGGGTGAGGTTTCTATTGTTTTGATATCATTTATTTCTACATAAGCATCATTTTCCTTAAGTTCTTATTATATTCAGTTCCTTTACTGTCTTCTACTCCGTATAGTTACTATTGTTTATGTTCTGTTTTCATACTCACCAGAACATCGAATACATTTGAAGTTTTCTAAGGTTCTACAAAACCAACGGCCATGACCTTTTAATGGCACGACCGTGGGGTTTGTTTAACCTATAGTAATGGCCGTGAAGTGTCATGTTGAGCCACCATCTTTTTGATCGAAAATAGTAATGGCCATGAGGTTCCTATACCGAGTCGTCATTTTTAGACCTATACAAGATACGGCCATGTGGTTTATTTGTCTAGGCCGTAATATTCCTTTTAGGCTGAAAATGTAAAGAAATACTTTCAAAACCCTTTGATCTCCTTTTATTTCATATTCTTCTATCTTGTTTTAGTTCTATTTAATGTTCATGCATCTCGGTTTACATTCTTAAGAAGTGATAAATAGTAGATCTGGCCTAGATTGAATGAGCTATGGTCTCTGTTCATTACATTTTTATTTCTGCTTGTTCTGAGGTTCTAAAAAACCAACGGTTGTGAGGTTCTTATACCGAGTCGTCACCTTTATGCCTACGAATAGTCCGACCGTGATATTCCTTTATCTAGGTTGTGACCTTTGTCTTGGGCTAAGAGTGTGAATATATCTTTAAAGGCTTGGTAATATTTATGCTTTATAGTTTTCTTTTTCTCTTTGCTGTTTTGATATGTATTCTTTCTTTTATACCCTTGTTTCCTTCCTTGAGGGGCAATAAACAGCATATCTAACACCAGATCAATGGGTTGTGATTGCTGTTCTTTATACTTTCATTCTAGTACCTAATGTGGATCTAGAACATGTCGGTCATGACCTTAAAATACCCACGGCCATATGTTTTATAAGCCACAAAGTGCTGGCTTCCATATGTTATTTTCATGGCCGTTAGTTTTACCTCTGTGATTGTCACTGCCACCCTTTTACCATGGCTACGGCTGCTTGATTTTTAGAAGATAGTGACATGAGAGATGTGGTCATGTATCCTTTTTTTCCATACGCCGTGTCCAGTACTTTCTGTTTAGTGCTTTTCATTGCATGAATGATGAAAGATGAGGTATTTGGCCTAAGATTGATAGGCCATGGCCTCTGTTCTGTTTATCCTACACATTTAGGCCCCTTTTTGGTCCTTGCTTCACATTCATACCCTTTTTGAAACCATGAAAACAACAGCTGCGACTTTCATTTGTCACGGCCGTGAGGTTTTATTTATCATGTTTGTCGCGGTAACCTTATATTTGTCACGACCACAAGCTTTGTGACCTTTTATGTCACGGCCGCGACATGTGTTGCTATGGTCCTGTGTTTTATGCATATCCAGTAGCTCGAAATAGTGTTAATCTTTTTTGTTTTGTTCTGTATAACATGTTTATAGCATGTTAGAAACTAAAACTTTGTTACATGTCCCTTAGGTTTTTATTTATTTATTTTACTGCTCACTCGCATGTTTTTTGCTTTGCTTTACTCAAACTATACGTGTGGCATATCTAGAAATAATAACCAAATCGTATGACCCTGAGAATCATAGTTAGGTTTTGCTTTGTTGTTTGCTTTTGTTTGAACTCTCTTCAACCTCTCGTTCTGTATATGTTACCTTTAAAAAAATTATAATAAGAACCAACATTGACAAAATAGAGGCCAACCTCACGATTTGGCGAGAAGGGTACCTAACACCTTCCCTTCTTGTACCTTAGCTCCCGAACCCTCTTTTTCTTTGATTACGCTTTTAAAAGATCCGCAACATTCTTTTGTTTTTCTTAGTTTTTCTCAAAAATCAAATGGCAACTCTACTTTATTTTAATAATGCGTTTGGCTATCTTGGATTTTCCATTTTAAATAGAAAAGGAACATTTTTCTAAAAATAAAAGATATCTGGTGCCACCCCCTCCTCCCAATCTCCAAAAACGCCCACAGTGTTCTATAAACCTATGCTATGTATTTTTATTATTTGATTTTGGATGTTCTCTCTTCGTTTCAATTTTCTATATTTGCATGCATTTGAGAAACCAAATTAAAGAACCAATGATGACTAGTAGAGACCAATCTTACGATTGAGCGAACGGCGTGCCTAACACCTTTCTTGATTCGTATTTTAGCCCCTAAATCCCTGTTTTCTCTGGTTAACGTTTTCAAAGATTAGTGGCCCATTTTTATTTTTCTTGATTTTTCTCAAAAATCAAGTGGCGACTCCATTTTTTAATAAAAATAGGTTTTCAAGACATTTTAGTTTTGAAGGTGTTAAAAGAATTTTAAATTAACTCTTGAATTTCCTATTTTCATTTTGAAACCAATCCTAAATCCCGGCGCCACAGTATTTTCTAGCGACTCTGCTGGGGATTGGTTTACAAAATCAAATGAGAGGGTTAGACTCGAAAACATCATCGGTTCTTAATATAACTTTGTTATTTTCATTTTCGCACGCATCTACATTGTTCTTAGCCCCCTACTTGGTCGACTCGATACCGCATTTTCTAGCGACTCCACCGGGGAATGTTTACTGTCTCGGGACTATGTCGAGAAGATGGGCAAGCCCTTTGGCTGTACACTTGTATAGGTGAGGTAAAAGAGTTATTGTGTACCGTTTGAACATGTCCTGTACCACACCAAGCATGTAAGGTATATTCTTAACTCTATTCCGAAGGTACCCAGAGTGATTTACCAACCGGCCTTTTTCTGCATATAGCAGCTTAGAACCTTCCCATTAGGTGCTTAACCGGTAGGATTAAATGTTTTGTTTCATTGTATGTTTTGTTTACGTTTGTTTAGGACCTTTTGTTTCTTTGCTTGGCTTAGAACAATTTCTCTCCCGTGGTTCAACCCGGGTTTACCTTCGGCTTTTGTTCGTTTTAGAATAGTTTCCCTTCGGGTTCTTACTCGGGTTTTTGGTCTTAGCCTTAGAGCTTTAAAAGCTCGATTTTCATTTCGGGGCTTTGCCTTTGTTTTTATTGAAGCCTTTTGTTTTCGGTTTAGGATTGCTTTCTCTCTCCTAATAGTTTTACCCGGGGTGTAGTGCTTTCCAATTTTCTGTTGGTTTGGGCCCTGCTGGGGCGTTCTGCTGTTTTGCTGCTTGCAGTTAGTTGTTCTGCTATCTGTTATCAGGGGATTACCTAATAGGTTTTTGATAATTGCTTTTCTCTTATCGGGTTATCAGGGTTGTGCTTGTTTTAGATCATTAAGTCAAAGAAACTGCATCCAGTGCGTGTTTGGGTTAGGTCAGAAATAGGTAGACTCTACAGAATATCTAAATGAGCAACAAAATCATCTGAAATGGAAAAGAATGAAGTGAACCTGACAGCCTTGATGACGGTAATTATTGAGATACAGAGGGCCGTTGAACAGTAGACACAAGCTTAAGAACTAGTGTCAGGCCCAAATTCTAGCAATCCAGGCTCGCTTGCCAAGGGAAAACGAGCAACAAGATGATCCAAATTAGAATGGAGAAGACTTCTAGGCAGATAATTAGGAACAAGAATTGCCGTCGGTTGTTGTACTACTGGGGTTCCTCGTCAAGTCATAGTAGAGGAGGAAAATAAAGACTAATCTAGGGAATTCGTGCTGGCAAAAAAGATTGACAGAATGAAAAAAGTACTGAGAAAGGCGATGAAAATGGAAGAATACTTACTGGATGTAGGCAGTTTGTGCTTATTCCTAGATGCCAAACTGCCAGAAAAATTTAAGATGCTGAAGATGGAGAAGTTCGACGACACCGAAGATCCTCGGATTCATCTAAGGATGTATGTCGTTACTCTCCCCCCATGGGAATTGATGATTAGCTAAAGGCCCAATTATTCCATCGATCACTCTTTAGGGCGGCACAGAAATAATTTCTCTCCTTAGATGTTACAAAGACTAGGACATGGGAAGACATTGCTACTGCCTTTGTCAGTAAGTATAGCTACAACATCTAGCTAGACGTCACTACTTGAGAACTCGAAACCATCCAGAGAAAGGCCGAGAGTCATTTATGGATTTTCTAACCAAGTGGATGGAAAAGACGAAAAAAATGATAAATTGGCTAACTGAGAAGGAACAAATGAGGATTGTAGTAAAAAATCTCCAGTCTCCATTGAAGGGTTATCTAATAACACAGCCGCTGTCCACTTTCGAGCAGTTGTTTGACGCTGGGGTCCAAATTGAAGATGTGATGCAGTCCGAAGATATTATGAAATCCGAGCCAAGTCAGAAACTAAGAAGGTCTTACCCCACAAACAATCAAAGCAAACCAACCACCTTTACCAACCTTGTTTCTCGTGCGAATGAGGTTAACCTTTTGAACCCTCAATATGAGTAACCAAGTTCCTTATCTTTTGTACCACAATTCGAAAATAACTATTCATCACAGCAAAGGATGCTAAGAAGAGTTTTTACTCCCCTCAATATACCATTGTCGACAGACCTGAATCGACTTGTCGAGAAGGGGCTAACAAAACTTTTGGATCTAATGCCACTACCAAACCCCTACTGCCAAGATTAAACCATTCCCAATACTCTGCATTTTATCAGGACAACTGCTTACGACTCTGCCATCAAATCTAGGATTTAATTCACAACAAGGTCATTCCACCTCCCTCGGCTATTCAGAAACCAAACGTCACAATCAATCTACTGCCGAATCATGTTAAACAGGCCAGGGTGAATTGTATATATCTAAGGCAGTCAGAATGTAGCGACCTGGCCGCTTTTTATTTTAAGGATTTAATAAAAACCTTGTTTTAAGACCTCCGATGGATTTGATAAAAGTGTTAATTTGGAGGGAGAATTAAATTTTTAATCGTGTAACGATGAAAGAT
This sequence comes from Heliamphora ciliata, assembly GCA_032360265.1. Taxonomy (NCBI): domain Eukaryota; kingdom Viridiplantae; phylum Streptophyta; class Magnoliopsida; order Ericales; family Sarraceniaceae; genus Heliamphora; species Heliamphora ciliata. Next base: position 17,121 of record JAUMHN010053626.1, read on the forward strand.
GAGGGCCATGGATCGTGTAGTGTATCAGAACATCGTTGTAAGGTGATTGGCTTATGCTTAAGCTCAGTTTTGACAGCTTCAGTTCGGTCTGTCTCCCAGCGCTGACTGCTCAAGCTGTTGGGAGCCCGCTCTAGCAGACAAGTGGCAGAGAGGTCCAGAGTGAGCGGACAACTCGAGCAGTGGGGGTCCGCTCTAGCGGACTGTTACAGAACAGATTCTTTAAATATCGTGTGTGGCTCCTTTTCTTCCCATTATTTTCCCTTCTCTCTCTCTCTCTGGAGCACATGTGAGGCTAGGGTTTGGGTTGGAGGTTTGTTTGGCTCCTCCTAATGAGTTTTCTTGGCTTCCTCTTAGTGGCTCAAACATTAGAGGCCCAGTCTTGGCATTGGAGATGCTTTTCTCGCCGTGCGGTTAGAGGTTCTCGTGGATGGAGCTCGTTTGAGGCTTTCTCATGTGGATCTAGCATCCCTAAGGTAGGATCTAAGACTTTGTTTGAGTATCTTTGTGGTATGTGTTGTATTTTCAAATATATGAACATAAAAGCATGGGATTTGCGTTTATAAAGCATTAAATTGAAATCTAGTGATAGTGCGGGTTAAATCTTGGATTCATAAGGGATTTATCATGTTCTTATCTTGACAATATCATTTATTGAGAATGAGTTGAGAATTGAGATCTTAGGGTTTGGGTTTTGGGTTAAAACCATGAAATTTGGGGGTTTTGAATATAAAGAATCGGTATGATAAAATTGACGTGATTAATGATCAAATTAGGGGTTATCATAACATATTGTGTACTTAATTCTATAAATTAATGTGAGACATGTTGATGTCAAGCCAAAGATGTGGGTTTTGTTGAATGAAACTAATGAATTTGTGAAATTGAAGCCATATGAGGGTTAATTTGGATTTGAGCCATAAAACAATGAAAACTGTGCATAATGGAAATATGTATTAATGTGGGTTTGGCGAGAGAAATCTTTAGGGTCAGACTAGCGTGTGTGTGATGTGGGTTTGGCGAGAGGAACCTTTAGGGTTGGACTCGCGTGTTTGTGATATAGGTTTGGAGAGAGGAACCATTTGGGTTAGACTCACATGTGTGTGTTGTATTATGATATATTGAAAAAGGACTGGTTTGTGGATCCAAGGGATCGTTTAAGGTGGGCACGAGTTGCTCCACGGTGAAAGACCAGAAAATTGCATTGATTGGGTTCTCTGCCAGTCGGCTAGCAACTGGGAAAGGACATAGTTATGTCGGGGTATAGAATGTTCCATTACCTCATGGGGCCTGTGTGGACGGGTTGAGTGTAACACTATGTGGGTCTATACACTCGTCCGATGCTGGTGCTTATGTTTTGAACCATGAATTGGTAAAATGCAAAAAGCGCCAATAAAGTGTGTGTTGGTGTGCGTTGGTGTGTGTGTTGTGAATAATCGGGTTGGTGAAACCTTAATTCGGAAATGAAATGAAATGATAAAACGTGTTGGGTTAATTGAAGATTATAAAGGAATAGGGTTAGTGAAGCCTTGATTGAAGAAAAGGAAAGGATTGTGAAATGTGAAAATATGTTGAGTTGATAAAAAGAGGTAAAACGTATTTGGTTAATTAAGAATGGTAAATTGAACGATTTCATGGGAACTAGGAAGTATGAAACAATAATCCTTTTCATATAAAACTTGGTTATGCAATGGGAATTTATTTGGAAACAAACAATGTGTTTGATTAATTTATATGTGCACCTTGCATAACCATCTTTGCATATCATGCATGTATTCGATGTTAGTCTTGAACGTAATGTACAGAATTTCAATTTTTTTTTTATTTTTTCTCTCTTTTTTTTTGCTTAATGAATTATGGATAACGATACTGTAACAGGTGTTATTTCTATTCTTGGATATTCAGAATATTGTAATTGAGGATTAGAATACCCATATTGTAAGACTTTAAGGTCATCTATCCATGTTTTGCATGCATGTGAGGGCGTCTATTGTTTATTGGGTAAATACTTTAACTTTTTCGGTAAAGATCGTGTTAATGAAGTTTGAATTTTAGTATTTCATGGAAAGATGGATGTTTAAATCTTTTATGAATATTTAAGATCTTGTGTTGTATGCCCGAATTCATATTTCAAGAAGGAGAGGAAATGGTTGTTACTCTCAGCCTTAGAAGAGATTTTACAGTTATGGGATATGTGGTCTCGGGTGCCTGACCCCTCAAGCGAAGTCCTTAGAAGAGATTTTACAGTTATGGGATATGAGGTCTCGGGTGCTTGACCGCTCGAGCAGTTAGGACTCCGCTCGAGCGGGGTTCGTTGGGTATGTTTTCCTAATGAATGTTTAATAACAAGTTATTTCTAAGGGAGCCTTGGACATAAAAGGATTGTTTAAAGGTTTAATCTTCAAAAATATATTCAGATTATATTATGTTAGAACCGGAGAGTTACAAATGGTATCAGAGCTATAGGTTATAATACCTAGGAACCGTGGAAACAGTTAATCCATTACGTGAGAGTTTGCATTGATGTGTGACATCCATGTATTAGTGTGCCAGCATGAAATTTCATTGGGATATTTGACATTTGCATGTTATGTGATGTTTGTGCATAGAGGTTGGATCTTTGGGATGACATGTCATACCCTTGGGCGTCTGGTCGACTAGTTCGGGGTTCATGTTAGAAAGGCATTTGGCCGACGTCCATTATAGCAGGAAATCCAAATGAGTTACCCAAATTAATGTGTCACTCCTAGAGATTGTCCTCGGTATGTGGATATGTGATTATGTGTTGGTGTGATATGACTAGGTGTTGAGTAGTATGTAGCTTTAGAAGGTTAAGTTGAGTTTAACCTGGTTGTGCGTTGTGATATCCTTATGGTAGGAGTTGTCCTTGAGGGACTATGACAAGTTATAGATAAGATCATGGTATTGGTTGTGGATGTGCAAACTGACGATTAGTGATGGTCGTGAGTGTAAGCTCGTGAGATGAGCATTGATTGTTTGGGAAGTGTTGTATCCGTATAAAGTTGGGGGTGACCGTAGTTAGTTACCCGTTGTGCATTACATTGTCTGTGGTTTGACGAATAGGTATGGTAAGGTGTTTAAAACCTCTTGGGGGTTGTTAATTGTGGATAGGTATGAAGGGTGGTTTTGGGTGCGTTGAGGATTATGTACATCATGAGCCGTGCTATGTCTTGAGCCGTACTATGTCATGAGCCGTGTATCCCGAGATTGGGTTTAGATGGGAGCATAGTGGACGGGAGCGTAATAATCATCGGCCTAAGGTAGATTGGGCAATCTGAGCTTAGACAGTGTTTGAGAATGTTCCTTTTCCTACGGGGTGTTACTGGTGACCATAGTGGTACTTGTGGTTTGAAGGTCTGTGTGATGATCTTTGTGTTTATCTCATGGTATGGAGCCGAGTTGTATTTCTTAATAGAAGTTGGAAATTGTGTGAGGGATGAATATGTGGGTTAGAGATGTTGTCGACAGGTTGGTTATCAAGTAATTTGCATGTACCTATGATGAGATGTGTGCCGGAGACGGTTGTGATTTAATGCTTAATAGTTTAAGGTTATTTGGATAGTTTCATGGAATGGAGGTTTGTGGCTTGAATTATTATTCTCATGAGTGGAAACTATAAATAGTGCGAGAGGTTTGGTAGGTGCAAGTGTGTGAGGTTAGTAGAGCCTGAGATGATTATTATTAGTGTAATTGATTTGGTCGTCTTAGGATGATGTGTCGGTGAGTGGAAAGAGATCCCTTGAGAGGACGATGTTGATGGTTCGTGACCTAGCATGAGGTCTAGGGATGGTGGTATCGTTTGGCCTAGAATTGGGAGGTGAGGTTTGTATGATTTCTATTGTGGGAAGTTATTTTCATGTTTGGTTAACCGTGTGCCTGGATGAAACTACGGTGTGAGTAGTTTCAGATCTTTTGCGAGACGAAGTAATCTCTTTAGTGTTTCTCCCCTACAAGTGCTAAGTGCATGAAATCTGAGAACCCGTGGTAGGTGTAAATGGTATGATTGATCTAGTTGCTTAGTTGATATGTCTTGAATGCGATGCTCTTTGAAGAAGTGAAAGTTGTTTATGATTGAATATGCAGTATAGAAATGGTTGTGTTGCCTTGCCCTTACAAGTGAAATGTGGAACGATGGAATTCAACGATATACCGTGATAGTTTGAGTGGTTTGGAGCTGGGCAAAAGTCATGGATCCGAAGGGGTAAGTAATTGTTTTTATGCATAGATTGCAGAAGTATGGGTGATGTTCGTATAGTCATAAGGAGTTATGGGTAACTCTGGGTGAAAGGTTTTAGTTTTGGCCATCTTTGATTAAGTACTTTACACTTTCTTTCGTGGGTGTGCATGAGCTGTGTGCTCGAGATTATAACGTGACTATTGTCTACCCGTTGGGAGTCGAGTTGGTATAACACAATCTTGTAAGAAGAAGCCTTGGGAAAACGTGAATGGAAGGTATTGTGTCTTTCTAGATACCCAGTGACGGGCTTAGAGATGTGTAAGACGTGTCACTGGAAGATAAAGAAGTTAAGGGTAGTCGAAGAGTGTGAACAGGGTTTGAACTTGAGAACTGAGTGGGACGAGTGGTATGATTGTTGTGATCGGGGTCGACAACATTTGTATGATGGTATTTAAGGGTGACGTAAGGACAGATGGATGATGTTTTCTTGAATGTACTTGGAATGTGATGGCACTGGATGAGAATTTTTGGTCGACCTCTCCTTTTCTCTAGGCACAGAGGGAACTATCTTGTGGATGGTGGTTATCGTGTGTGAGCTGTTTTATCCTAGTTGGACGTAAATGTCAGGACCTCGAGTGATTTTTGGCTTGGTTGATTTCTGAAAGGGATCTCCATGGATTCTATGCCTTGTTGTGATTCTTAGTGTTATGCCATGTGAGCTTGTACCACTGCGATCGAATGGTTATAGGATTGATTCCTCATGGTTTCTCGGTGAAGAGTTGTTTGTTTACTCTATGAACGTAAGTGCTTGGGTTGTGTCCTTTAAGATATTGAGTTAGTAAATTTGGAATGCTTATCCATCACCCTAACGGAAGAGTTGGTGCTGAAATCTAGAGCTTCTATGTGCGGAGACTAGATGGAGATTGCATGACAGATTGATAGATGCATGTAGTGGGTGTTTTGGTTTGTGCGGGAATATTAATATCCTTGGTTCTTATTAGTAACCAATAAGATTTGTGCTGAATCTTTTGCGACCGTGCTAATTCGCCTAGTATGGCCTTAATTATCCGTCATGAGTTTTAGTTTGTGTTCTATTGAGGTGGGAGTTACTCGGTTTGCTCGGAGTTGACGATAGGGTGCCCATTCGAGGTAATGAGACAAGCTATAGAGAATAGAGTGAGAGTATCAAGAAAATGTAATAAAGGTACGAGTCACCAAAAATTTAGTATTGAAGAGCCATCGTCAGTGTGACCTGTTTGAGCTAATATGGTTGTCAGATTTAGAACGGAATGATCTTATCGGTATAGATGAGGAATTTTCTTGTAGGGATGCTTTAGTTTGATTGATGAGAAGCTAAGAAAGGTTGTGATCCCATTAGCTATGACGGAGTAATGAGATAACTTGGTGTCGATATATTGAAGAAGTAAGTGTATGAGCACGGATACTAGAAGGATAAGAGAATGGTATGCGAATTGAATAGCGTGGTTTTTTCGTGGTAAGCTTTAGGCGGCTAGAATGTCCTGAGAAATTGTATATAAGATGAAACTGTTCAAAACAAGAAGCAGGTTGTGTTTGGTTACATGATGGGAAAAGTATGAATAGGTTGAGTGCTCAAAGAATCACGTGCTGGTACTATAAGATAGAGGATTGTTATACATGTGACGTGGATATCAAAACAAGATGTGAGTATACATGTGAGTACTGACTAACAGTATAGTTGGTAACTGTTTGGAATTAAATAACTAACTAAGGGTGGAACGCCATGGATTTGAAGGACCGATATACGCATTATTATGAGTAAAGATGAATGTTGAATGGGATGCATTGAAATCGACCAGGGGTGAGAAGTTGACTGAAAGTTAGTGGTTTAATGGTGAAATGTGATCTTATGGATGTGCATGATGATGTGGTGTAGGACGTGGCTAGATTTGTGTAGAAAAGAGTGTGCAAGTAGGAGATTGTGTCTGCATTGTGCTGATGGCCCAAGCGACTCAGAAAGAGTTAATGTGACTGTATGGATCTGAATGGTTATGATGCTGGGGTGATAATCTCAATTGCTTGGGATCTTGAACTTGGCGACGATGTGACATCTAGTGTTTTCGTGACAGAAAAGTTGTGGTTTGTAGGCAAGGAAGTGGTTGAGGATTGACAAGGGTGGAGGTTTACATTCAACATTTTACATGTGTTCTTTAGAAGTTTTCGATGATCTATGTGAATTCCTTTCTCTGAAACCGAGTGTTCGTTGTTTTTGCTCGGGTACGAGCACCTCATTAGCATAGGTGATAGTGTTCCTAGCATACATAAAAGATGATGTGGTATTGAGTTCTGTGATCATTAGTTGACTGCGAAGGCTTGACTAAATATAAGTATGTGTAATGTCGAAGTCAGGCGACGTGTGTTGGTTCTTATGAGAATAAACATCTGTGTGTATTTTGGTATGAAAATGAGCTAGTTTGTGACAATTGGAATAAGATTGCAGCCTTTACAAATAGGTGTGAAACGTATTAAAACCAATTCGGATTGTGAATTAGTTTTGTGCTATGTGTGTAATCGCTTGGATTCGTTGTGTCTCAGGTAGATTGCGTTTCAGTGCCTCGGTGGCGTGAGTTGGATCTCGGTTCGATGATGTTAAGGTAGCCCTTGTGTTAGTAAGATCGTTTATGAGAGGACGGCATGGATGTTGTTGGTGATCGAGGACAAGTCTGATGACTCGAGTTCTAGTGTTGAATTTCGGGGACGAAATTTCCAAAGTGGGGGAGGTTGTAGCGACCTAACCCCTTTTTATTATAAGGATTTAATAAAAACCTTGTTTTGAGACCTCTAGTTGATTTGAGAAAAGTGTTAATTTGGAGGGAGAATTAAAATTTTAATTCGGTAACAATGAAAGATGAGGGCCATGGATCATGTAGTGTATCAGAACATCATTGTAAGGAGATTGGCTTAAGCTTAAGCTCAGTTTTGACAGCTTCAGTTCGGTCTGTCTCCCAGCGCTGACTGCTCAAGCTGTTGGGAGCCCGCTCGAGCAGACAAGTGGCAAAGAGGTCAAGAGTGAGCGGACAGCTCGAGCGGTGGGGGTCCGCTCTAGCGGACTGTAGCGGAACAGATTCTTTAAATATCGTGTGTGGCTCCTTTTCTTCCCATTCTTTTCCCTTCTCTCTCTCTCTCTAGAGAACATGTGAGGCTAGGGTTTGGGTTGGAGGTTTGTTTGGCTCCTCCTAGTGAGTTTTCTTGGCTTCCTCTTAGTGGCTCAAACATTAGAGGCCCGGTCTTGGCATTGGAGATGCTTTTCTCGCCGTGCGGTTAGAGGTTCTCATGGATGGAGCTCGTTTGAGGCTTTCTCATGTGGATCTAGCATCCCTAAGGTAGGATCTAAGACTTTCTTTGAGTATCTTTGTGGTATGTGTTGTATTTTCAAATATATGAACATAAAAGCATGGGATTTGCATTTATAAAGATTTAAATTGAAATCTAGTGATAGTGCAGGTTAAATCTTGGATTCATAAGGGATTTAACATGTTCTTATCTTGACAATATCATTTATTGAGATTGAGTTGAGAATTGAGAACTTAGGGTTTGGGTTTTGGGTTAAAACCATGAAATTTGGGTGTTTTGAATATAAAGAATTGGTATGATGAAATTGACGTGATTAATGATCAAATTGGGGGTTATCATAACCTATTGTGAACTTAATTCTATAAATTAATGTGAGGCATGTTGATGTCAAGCCAAAGATGTGGGTTTTGTTGAATGAAACTAATGAATTTGTGAAATTGAAGCCATATGACGGTTAATTTGGATTTGAGCCCTAAAACAATGAAAAATGTGCATAATGGAAATATGTAATGATGTGGGTTTGGCGAGAGGAACCTTTAGGGTTGGACTCGCGTGTGTGTGATGTGGGTTTGGCGAGAGGAACCTTTAGGGTTGGACTCGCGTATATGTGATATGGGTTTGGTCAGAGGAACCATTTAGGTTGGACTCACATGTGTGTATTGTATTATCATATATTGAAAAATGACCGATTTGTGGATCCAAGGGATCGTTTAAGGTTGGGCACGAGTTGCTCCTCGATGAAAGACCAAGAAACTGCGCAGATTGAGTTCTCTGCCTGCCGGCTAGCAATCGAGAAAGGACGTACTCGTGTCGGGGTATAGAACGTTCCATTACCTCATGGGGCCTGTGCGGCCAAGTTGAGTGTAACGCTACGTGGGTCTATACGCTCGTCCAACGCCGGTGCCTATGTTTTGAACCATGAATTGGTGAAATGCGAAAAGCGCCAACAAAGTGTGTGTTGGTGTGTGTATTGTGAATAATCGGGTTGGTAAAACCTTAATTCGGAAATGAAATGAAACGGTAAAACGTGTTGGGTTAATGGAAGATGGTAAAGGAATTGGGTTAGTGAAGCCTTGATTGAAGAAACGGAAAGGATTGTGAAATGGGAAAACATGTTGAGTTGATAAAAAGAGGTAAAACGTATTTGGTTAATTAAGAATGGTAAATTGAACGATTTCATGGGAACTAAGAAGTATAGAACAATAATCATTTTCATATAAAACTTAGTTATGTAATGGGAATTTATTTGGAAACAAACAATGTGTTTGATTAATTTATATGTGCACCTTGCATAACCATCTTTGCATATCATGCATGTATTCGGTGTTAGTCTTGTTCCTACGAGCATCGGCTCATGTTGTTTAACAACATTTTAGGTGATGGCTGGAAGAAGATTAACTATTGCACATGGACTTATTTGGTCCAACAAGGACATTAAGCCTTGGAGGCAAGATATATGCCTTCGTTTTTGTTGATGACTTCACTAGATACAGTTGGGTGCTATTCTTAGCTCATAAGGATGAAACCTTTGCATTTTTTACAAAACTGTCTCGGAGAGTTCAAAATGAAAAAAATTTCAAATCACAAGTATCCGAAGTGATCATAGTAGAGAATTTGAAAACAAAGATTTTGAAAAGTTTTGTGATGAAAATGGTATTAACCATAATTTCTCTGCTCCTAGAACCCCTCAACAAAATGGAGTTATTGAGAGAAAAACTAGAACATTTGAAGAAATGGCTAGAACCATGCTTTGTGAAAATAATCTACTTAGATACTTTTGGGGGCCAAGGCTGTAAACACTGTTTGTTTTATCATAAATAGAGCTATGATAAGAGTATCTCTCAAGAAAACCCCATATGAGTTATGGAATAGAAGAAAACCTAACATCAGTTATGTTCACGCTTTTGGGTGCAAATGTTTTGTTTTAAATAACAACAAAGAATTTTTGGGCAAGTTCAACGTAAAATCTGATGAAGGTATTTTTTTAAGATATTCTATAGTTAGTAAAGCGTATAGAGTTTTTAATAAAATGACCCTAGTTATTGAAGAATCTATACATGTTGTTTTTTATGAAGCTAACCTTGGTTCGTCAAATAATTTTTGTGAAGATAACCTTTTAGACATAGAAAAAGGTGTTGAAGATATCTTCATCAAAGATAAGGAAGATCCAAATCAAGAGGAAGCTTCAAATTCTTAACATAATACAGTCCAGCAGATTGCAGAGTCTGAAATTCCAAAAAATTAAGAATTACCTAAAGAGTGGAGGTACGCTCATGGTCACTCGAAAGATCTAATCATTGGTGATCCATCTTAAAGTATCAAAACTCATTCCTCTCTACATAATGTTTGTGGTAATTTAGCATTCCTTTGTCAGACTGATTCAAATCATTTTGAGGAAGCCGAAAACGATGAATTTTAGATCTTGGCTATGCAAGAAGAGCTAAACCAATTTGAAAGAAACAAAGTTTGGACTTTAGTCCCAAGACCTAAGGAGCACTACATCATTGGTACAAAATGGGTTTTTAGAAATAAAATGGATGAGAATGGAGTAGTTCTTAGAAACAAAGCTCAATTGGTAGCCCAAGGTTACAATCAAGAAGAAGGCATCGATTTTGATGAGACTTTTGCTTCTGTGGCTAGGCTTAAAGCCATTAAGATATTGCTTGCCTACGCATGCTTTAAAAATTTCAAACTCTATCAAATGGATGTCAAAAGTGCCTTTTTAAATGATTTTATCTTGGAGAAAGTTTATGTGAAACAACCTCCTTACTTTGAAAATTCAGATTTTTCAAACCATGTTTACAAACTTACCAAAGCTCTCTATGGTTTAAAGCAAGCACCAAGAGCTTGGTATGAAAGACTTAGCAAATTCTTCATTGAAAATGAGTTTTCTAGAGAAAAAATTGATACCACCATTTTTATCAAGTCTCAAGGAAGTGACATGCTAGTTGT
>JAUMHN010053730.1:0-27600 GCA_032360265.1 Heliamphora ciliata
TCTCTCTTTTATCTCTTTCTACTATATATATATATATATCAACCATTGTCACCTTCAACACCTCTCTCTTTTATCTCTTTCTACCTAATTCACCACATAAGTCTTTGATCTTTATTATATTAAGTGATCAACCAAACCAAAGGAAAAGTTTGAAATGTCAATTTTGTCTGTATTTGGTTAATTTTCAACAAGTTTTTAAATATCAATGCGTTTTGAATGTCTAAGGATTGTTAGGCCATGCTTTTACGGTTCATATTCGTACTGAAAATCATAATCAAATGAGTTTTTACCCTCTTTGAATTGATGTTTCGTTTGTTTCTACAATTTTTTTAATCAGTATTGATGTGTTTGTATTGGGTTTTGAGCCATCCGGTAGCTTATTTATGTTCTTCTTGTGCTCATTTTTACCTTTATGTAACACACCAGATTTCTATTTTAAATGAGCTCATTTTAAGACAACTACGTTCAGATTTGAGATTGCGTGTTTTTTTCTTTACGGCATGGCACCTTGCCAAACTTTGGGTCTTTGACTTTTTGTAAGATTAAGCATATTTGATGCATATGTGCTAGGAAACTATTTCCTATAGACGCTATTCATGGTAAGTCGGTTTTATCTCTTAATCAGTAAATCATACCATCTTTGCCCGTCAAAAAAAATAAAAATCCTTACATATGGTATTAGCTAGATAGGTAACGGAATTTTGAACATTTAAATCCTATTATTTATATATTATTGTATTGATCAATACTTTTTAATATCAACTTGTAGTGGTACGCATTCGGCTACCATAATTTATTACCCTAATTATCAGTCACAGGTTAAAAACCAGCTTTCCCTCTGGGAAACAAAATATAATAATAATAGGGAGGATTAGAAGAGAGAGAGTGAAGGGGCAAATAACTCACTAGGAAGATCCCAAGGATCGTACTTGTAGATGTCGACCTGTTTGATGATTTCAATACTTAGAGGTTTCTTCTCCACCTTTCGTCGTAGATAAAACCCGACGAGCTCTTCATCCGTTGGATGAAATCGAAACCCAGGAAGCATAACATCATCTTCCTTACTGTTATCTGATGAAGTACTCATCCTCTCTCTGTCTCTCTCTCTCTCTCTCTCTCTCTCTCTCTCTCCGTGTAGTTTGGCACAATTATCTTCAAGACTTAATTACTACTCAGTATAGAACCTTCTTATAATGTGTAGATTATTAACTTTTTAGTATTTGAGTGGTGGTTGCTTTGGTCAAGGTCAGGGTCAGGGTCTTCAGTTTTAAAGATTACAAGGGCCAAAATTGTCCGGGATCAAAGTCTTCCTTTTGCTGATATTTCTTCATGACTCAATGCACAACAGTGAATGACGATATATATTTCTTTATTACTATTATTCTTTTTCATTCTTTTCTTGATTCTCAAATAGTTACAATTTACAAGTTCAATTTAGGCTTTTTTTGATAAGCCGTCCAAAAATTTAGCTTTAAACCAAACAAGTAAAAGGATTTTTGGTTAAAAAGTGGTTCTAAGCCGCTATTATAAAAATAAAATGTGGCTTTTTTAACCATTAACTTTTTTAGAACTTTAAGCAAAAAGTCTAAAATTCGACATTAAGTTGAAACAAAACGAAACCTTAATGTTGATACATTTTTAGCAGTGACAGGATGCATGTTTTTAACTAAATAGGGCATATTGATTTTAAAAGATTTTATGAGATGAGTATTGTATTTTCTTTATATATATATAAGAAGATGGCGAACTTTAATGATTTTAAAATATTTGAGAAATGCCCCTTTTGTGTTATCTTAAAAGTTAAGGTTCTTTTTTTCTTTTCTTTTTCTTTTTCTTTTTTTTTTAATAGGAGAGGAAGAGAACAAGAAAAATTATTTGGAATAATGTCACCTTTTAGCTTTTAAGATTGATTGGAATATTTTTCTATTTTTTAAAATGTCGATTATGCTCTTACTTTTTTGCTTTTAAATCTGTTTGAGATGGCTTTTTAATTTTTTGCATGTTGGAAGAGATTTTTTATATTGAGGGTGTTATTGTCATTTTGTACAATAAATAAATTAAATTATTTGGTATGTGAATAAGTCTTCTTCTTGAAAAAAAGAAAGTATTTTTTTTAATACCAAATTTAACATTTTAAAAGTAAACTTTTAAGAGCAAACAGGAGTATTTGTGAATGGTCCAAACAAGAGTTAATACTGCATAAGAAATTTTTTCCGAACCTTAAGGGCCGCCCTTGAATCTAACGGAAGGAAAAAGAGAGGATGGGCGGTGAGGGCTTTTTTCAAATGTGCATTGTATAAAGATTGAATCAATAAAGTCTACGAAAGCGGGCGTGACATTGACCTTAAAACAACGCCAACTAGAGACTTCCATAAGTCTGAAAAAGTTCAAACAAGAAGCTTTCAAAGACCATAAAAGTAGAATGAGTGGGCAACAACAAACTAGTTTTCTTGTCTAGAGGATATATTGACCCATATGTATTCACATCCAACCCCACAATGCATCAAAAACTCTCTTCAATTTGTTCTTCAATATGGATTAGTTTGTCAAATTAAATACTTATTCAGTCTTTGTAATTAAGTTTAAATCAATATACATTATTTTAAGTATAGAGGTGCCTCTTGAAATCTTGATCTGGCGTGATGGCAAGCTGAGGTGATGGTAAGTGTGCGGTAAAAAAAATCTTGTTCTAGTAAGATTCAAAATGTGTAAAAATGAGAATACAAAAATCTTAAAAAACTTACCGGTGTTGAAACTTTTGCCATTGCAAGAGTTAACTTTTTGCATAAAAAGTATAGTCGTTGCAATAGCTTTGGTTGTGATTTTTTTTATTGCGACTATTAGGTGATTTGTAGCAAATATTGGTTTTTTTGTGATTGCGTTTTTGCCATCACAAATAATTTGATAGCAAAAAATCCATTCTCCTAGTAGTGATAGCTTTATGCTCAATATTTCATAAAATTACTAATGCAATACTGGAAATGTAACCTCTCATCACATTTTGATGATATAGCTTCTTCTTCTTTCTTTTTTTTTTTACATATAGATTAAGGAAAACTAAGAACAACAAGAATGAGCCTCGGCCGTTCTCCAACAAGGAGGGGTCCCCGTTCACCCAAACATTCAAAGAAGGGCCCTCTGTAGCCAAGCGGGCCAATCCATGCGCTACTTGGTTGCCTTGCCGACTAATATGGGACAATTTAAAATTCTAGGAGCACCATTACCTCTTCTCTAATACTTTGCACTATATTACCAAAAGATGACAACAATTCTTTCTTCTCATTTATAGCCTTCATCACTGTGATTGAATCCCCTTCCAAAACAAATTTCAATAGACCCTGATTTAAAGCAAACAACGTCACCTTATAAGCTGCCAAAGTCTCTCCACATTCAATATCCATAGTCAGAGGTAATCTTTCTGGCATTGCGACCACAACATCTCCCAAATGGTTTCTAATCACAGCTCCTTTTCCAAGCATATTGAATCTCTCAAATAGATCAGCAGCATCAAAATTTACTTTGAATTCACCTTCATTTAGGGCTTTCCACTTTGACACTATCTTTTTATGGAGATGGCAATTGCTTTTCTGTTGAGCATTGACAAATTCCTATAGGTACTCTCCAGCATAAATTATAATCTCCTCCGGATTTCTCCAACTTTTCTGAAAGACTCCCACATTTCGATTATTCCATAGACACCAACAAGTCACTAAGAACAAGCCCCTCGCCGAGGAGTCCATTTTTTGGAAATTTTCACCAACCCAATCAAACAAATTTTCCACACAGTCTTGTGTAATAATAGAGCTAAGGGGATTGAGATTCCATACTTGAGAAGTTGAATTGCACCCATGAAAACAATGTCTCATAGATTCCACCTCCTCCCAGCATATTTTTCATATGTCGCTTTGCACAATCTTCCTTCTTTTGAGGTTCATCCAAATTGGTAATATGATTAAGCACATTTTTCAAGCAAAAATTTTAACTTTGTTTGGAATTTGAAGGCGTCACCTCGCCTTCCAAAAAGATTTCATTTCAATTGAACCCCCCAATATACTCGCTCTTTTTGTTCTTCCTCTAATTTCCATTTCCAAATGATTGGCAGATCTTACTGTGAAGCAACCATTCTTTGAGAAACGCCAGACTCAGGTATCTTCTACGGGATTTAGGCTCAAAGGAATATTACATATCGATTCACGCTAAATGGGTAGGAAAGATTGGTAGATTAGATCTCTATTCCAGATCATAGTGTTTTTGTTAATGTGGGAACAGACCTTAGCATTTATGGGGAGCCCCATCGGGCAAGAGATAATTTTGAAAGTACGTGCTTTTGGTATCCACTTGTCATTCCTAATATCAACACTTTTGCCATTCTCAATATGCCATCGAATCCCAGCTTCAAGTAAGGACTTAGCTTTCCATATACTTCTCCAAGTAAATGACGGGTTATTCCCAAGTTAAGTCTCCAACACACTAGAGTTTGGGTAATATTTAGCTTTCAAGATCTGAGTTGTTAAACAGTTTAGAATCTTGAGAATCCTCCAACATTGCTTAGCTAGGAGTGCTCTATTGAATGCTGAAAGGCATTTAAAGCTTAATCCTCCAAGCCATTTAGTCTTATACAAGCTATTCTAATCATTTTTGTGTACCTTCCTTTGTCCCTCTCTTTTTGCCCCCACCAAAACTTGCGCACCATAGCATCGATGTCCTTACAAAGTTTACCTGGTATCTCAAAATAGGACATAAAATAGGTTGGCATTGCTTATACCACAACTTTTATTAAGATTTCTTTGCCTGCTACTAAGAGGGTTTTCTCCTTCCAGTTATTCAGCTATTTTCAAACATGTTCTTTGATATACCCAAAAAACCTCTTAATTCGATTTACTAACAACCGACGGTAAGCCCAGATATTTCCCCGATCTAGCCAGCATACTCACCCTAAGCGATCTCATTAAATTATGTTGTCTTTCCCCTTGAAACATTAGTGCTGACGAAAATTGCAGATTTCTCCATGTTTATTCTTTGTCCGGAGGCACGTTCATAGTGGTGAATGATGTCCTGAGTTTTAGTTGCTTCTTCTTGTTTAGCTTTCATGAATAAAATGCTATCATCCGCAAAAAGGAAATGAGAGACCAATGGACAACCCCTGCATATGGCCACACCTGTAAGCTCCTAATTAATATCTGCCTTGCTAATTAATGCTGAGAAGGCCTATGCACATAAAATAAATAGGTATGGGGATATAGGGTCCCCTTGTCGAATGCCTCATGAAGGTTGAAGATCTTGAAGGGTTCACCATTGAGAAGGATTGAATATGAGATTGAGGTTTCACATTTCGTTATCAAATCCACGAAGTTGTGATGTAGGCCCATTCTAACCATAAGGGCTTTCAAGAACGACCATTCAACCCTATTGTAGGCTTTACTCGTGTTGAGTTTAAGTGCCATATACACTTATGTCCCCTGCTTTCTATTCTTGAGGAAGTGGAAGAATTCAAATGCTGTGTGGACATTGTCACCTATCAACCTTCTCGGGATAAAAGTGCTTCGATTCAAAGAAATAATTGACGAGAGTACACCTTTTAAACGATTTGCTAGCACTTCTGAGATGAGCTTATAAATGACAATACATAGGCTAATGGGTCAGTAATCCGAGGTGTTCTTCGGGTCCTTGACTTTAGGCACAAGCACAATGAAAGTTTCATTCACAATTGAAACATCTTGACCCGCATTGATTACTCCTAAGATAACTGGGCATACCTTCATTCCAACAATCTTCCAGAACCGTTGATAAAACAAAGCTGGTTTTCCATATGGACTTGGAACCTTTGTAGGGTGCATTTGGGATAAGAATTTATAGACTTTCTCCTTTGAATAAGGAGGAAGTCTATAAAAACCAGTTAAGCCCAAAAAGCTACGTATTTTAGCCACACTGGTCGGTCTTGCCCAGTTCACCACAACTTCAACTTTCATTGGGTCTACTTGAATTCCTTCCCTAATTATAACATCACCCAAAAAGACCACTTGATCAAACCAAAACTCACACTTACTGAACTTCATATACAATCTGTTATCTCTCAAGGTTTGTAAAGTAATCTTTAAGTGTTCCACGTGTTCTTCCTCACTTCGAGAGTATATCAAAATGTCATCTATGAACACGATTACAAAGTGGTCTAGGAAATTTCTAAACACTCGATTCATTAAGTTCATAACATGGGTGCTCCACAAGGTGAGACACTCGGTCTGACTATTTATAGTCAATACACATTCTTAGAGTTTTTTGGGCTTAACTATTTATAGTCAATACACATTCTTAGAGTTTCATCCTTCTTCTTTACGAATAACATGGGTGCTCCCCAAGGTGAGACACTCAGTCTGATAAAACCTTTCTTTATTAATTCTTCCAATTGCTCCTTTAATTCTCGTAACTCGATAGGTGACATCCTATAGGGTGGGATGAATATAGGCATCGCAGCTAGGCATAAGTCAACTATAAACTCTATCTCTCGGTTTAGGGGTATTCTTGGTAGGTTTTTGGGAAAAACATTTTGAAATTTGTTGACAACCAGCACTTTCGAATGTTTCTTTCCTTTTAACTCCATGTCAAATACATGAGCCAAAAATCCATGGCAACCCTTTTGTAGTAATCTTGAAGCTTTAATTGCTGACACAATACGTATAGGTGTTCTACCCCTATCTTCTTGGAATAAAAATTTCATTTCTTCAAGTGTTTTAAAGACTACTTTCTTTCCAAAACAACCTAATGATGCGTGATAAGATAACAACCAGTCCATCCCCAGTATTAGGTCGAATTCTATTACGTTTAAAGGCATCAAGTCTACTACCATGTATTTTATCTCCTATTCTCAACGAATAATTCTTGTACATACTTTTGATTAACACTTCTTGTAACAACCCTGCTCGGACCCTAGTATTAGTGACAAATAGTTCACGAGACCATAGAGCACATAAGAGGTTTAAAACCTTAACTCGACTCGAAAACCTTAAGTTCAACATGAAAATCCTAAAAAGGTCCAAAATTCAAGCAACAAAATCTTAACACCCGGAGAGTCTCCCAACACTCTAAATTAAGTAATTATCATAAAATAATAAATTAGAAATCAAAAATCTCCATAAGTAGGATAAAATGACCATTTTACCCCTAATACAGTAATAAGTTTTAAAAATCTAAGTCTTGATACATGGACACCCTAAATTAAGAATTTAAGTACAATTAAGTAGCAAATGACAAAATAACATAAAAAATAACCAAAATACCCCTTAGTGGCCGGTCACATTGAGAATTGTGCCAAAAAGTAGCTTTTTGCTTTTTTTTTTTTAACTTAAAAAGATGAGAAAGGTATTAAATCAAGCATTATGATGATCTAATACTTGGTGAACAAGTAATATACATAATAATATGGTATTATAGCTTAAAAAAAGAAAACAAATCATTGTTGAGATTCATACACAATAAAATAAGTCAAAAAGCCTTATATTGTCAAAATAACTTAATTTGACTTAAAAAATTACATCTATTTAATCAATTACTATGGAAATTATGATAATTTATGAAAATACTAAATTTATCATAAACATACTAAATAATAAGTTTTAGTAGGAAAGAACACCAAAAGATACATCAAATTAACTTTTAAAGTATTTTCTTGCACAAACGGACACGCAAACCAATGCAAAATTCTATGATTGATTGATATCTGATTTTTTGCTCCAAAAACAGAACCTAGCTGTATTTATCTTCCCCATATTTGATATATAGGCCTCAAATATTGCACCAAGTTTAATCACCTCATATAACATTAATTAAAGAGAAGGAAAAAAGTCTTCAAAGAACCTTTTTGTCCCCCTTTTGTTCCCTAGCACTTTTCCATATAAACCAAGCCAAACACCCTCTTCTTCACTTCATATTCTCGGCCAAGAGAGGGGGAGAAACCAGACCTTCATTGTTCTTAAGTGTTCATGTGAGTTTGAGGAAGAAAAAGAAGGAATCAAGGGAGTTTTCCTAAAGCTAAGTCTTAATTCATCATCCACCCTCATTTGATCTTTCAAACAAGTAAATAAAACCTCTAAACTTTATGTCTAATATTACTCAAAATATCCCTCAACTCATCTCTTTAAACACTTTAAGAATTGAGAATCGAAAAAAATTGAAAAGGCATCGTAGTTGAGAATTAAGGGCTGTTGTGTTCTTGAATGATATGAGATGTGTTTGTGTGTTGTTATTTTTGAGTTTGATGACTTAGAAGTGTGCTGAAACCTTGATATTCATGTCTAAAACACAAGAATGCAAATAAATGGGACAAAACCTTGATATATCATAAGTAGGCATTGAACATAAATGAACCTGATTTTTAAGAACTTTGATGTTTTTGTCCTAAAATTTGGAATGCTATAACTCAACGTAGAAAATTGATCTAAGCATGTTCTTTGTGTCCAGATTTAGAATTTTGTGTTATCTTTCATCAAAAGTTGATTTCAACTCATTTGCGTAAGCAAAACGCGAGATATTAAAATTTTACCAAAGTATGTTGTTTTTCGACCAGTCAACACTAGCGACCTAAAAACTCTAGTTTACAATGGGATCCGAACTTTGGCCAAAATATAAAAGTTGTAGATAACATATATATCTAACTACCCACCAAACGGGAGCACAAACTATTGAGTTTGTATAGGTCAAAACCCCTTTGAAATTCTTTGTTGAGTTTCAACTCTCAAGGGACACTTCTGTCACATATTTTGGTGTAACCCAAAACCCCTATGTTTAGTGACCTTCTCTGAAAATGGTCTACATGAATATTGTACCTAATATATTAAACTACATTTTGTTCAAAAAATCAGACCTAGATACCCCGGGACGGTCCCTCAAAACTGTTTCAATCCCTTTGTCCAAAACCAGCTCTGCTGAGTTTTGGTGGCTGACAAAACCTATTTTCTAAAATGGCCAAAACTCTAACTTGCTCCAAATAACTACCTTTATCACTAAACATGCAACTTGTAGGGGACATGCTAAAATAGAACCAAAAATGGGTTCATTTGGACTTGATTTGATACCCCAAAACTGAGACCAACGGAGGCGTATTTTTAGTAAAACAATTTGAGGAAGTCTCAATTGATTTGTGTCGGCCCTTTTTCACTTTATGTTGACCCTTTTTGTCTAGAAAACTAACTAGAATATTTTTTGTATCAACCCTTTTTCATTTTGTGTCGATCCTTTTTGTGCTGAACCGTTCTCGCTTAAAATGCTTTATTTACCTATTTCCCTTAGGTTTTTGCCTTAGTGTTAAACATAAGAGTCATAGGAAATATTTTTATCTAAATGGTGTTTTAAAATCATAACTTGATTCTAAGTCTAGATGCCCCAAACCCTACCGACTCTTTTTAATTTAATACTCGAATTTGGTCTTAAAAGTTGCTAAGTGTGCTTGAGTACCTTCTGATTGTGAGATCCGAGTTTTATATGATGATTGATTTGAATTAGTTAATTAGTGTTTTTAAGTGAATGTATAAGGATTTAGAACACATGCTATCAAGTTTGAATTGTATCTTGAGAAATATAGCTTGTGCTTCACATACTTGTACCTTATGCTTAGCGAGTTGTACCAAGAACTATGCCATGCTATAGTCGCACTTGACATCCATATTGTACATCACGGGCATTGTCACATCTGTATTTCGGTAAATTAGAGTCATTTCCATAACTATCATTGTGGGTTGGGATATGTTGGATTGCCCTTCTTGGTTCTAAATCTAGGGCGTTTCTGGTTATTATTTTTTGAAAATGTTTTAGGATATATTCCCCTTGTACACCCTAGGCGTGTCCCCGATTTTACGAAATTTGGTTTAAACACCCTGGGCGTGTCTCCGGTGTTTAAAATGGTTTATCATGAATATTGTTGGGCACCATGGGTTCATCGCTAGCATTCTGATTTTTTTGGGTAATTAATTGTAACATAAAAGAAATGAAAAAATTACATGATTACAAGGGGCATTCCCTAGGAAATTACATGAGAACCATTAGGCACCTACGTAAACGCATTCATCATCAAATGCTTAGACTTTGGGTTGACACCGATAAAGGCATCATGAGTCTTAAGGTGGGACAAATCGACTTATTTGATGATGAATTGATGATTGATTGATGAATGATTGATAAAGGAAAAGTGTTCCTAATGGCCCAGGAGGGGCCCAGACCCCACACCGTTGCCATTAAATGAAACAGCTGTAGCATGAAACCCGGCGAAGAATTTACTATTCGCAATGAGGCGTGATGATGGCTTTTGTGATCAACTCCCATAAAGTCTGTTTTGGAAATTCTTAACATGGAAATTCATGTTACAGTTCTGGATATGTATTGGGTTGGGCATTTGCATCACATTCAATTGCATCGCTTATATGTATACTCATTCTTATATATGCTTATCTGCTACCCGGCCATAAATTTGTCTATCTCCTTGACTTTAAATTATATTGGGTGTTATATGATATGCGTTGTAGAATATTTTGTTGTGAGCTTAGTTAGAAGGTTTAGGGAATTTGCTTTAGGGCTTAGACTCATGGCATTCGTGCCATAGGTGAAAAAGAGTTATTTGAAGAATTCACACCCGAAGAAACAGAAGGAGGTTTTGAAGAACCGGGCGAATGGCAGGATTTAGCCGACGCTGACAATACGAATTGAAGAAATTGAAGTTCATCATTTTTGTTCTTTTGTTCAGTTCTCCGTGCTTATTGTGATTTTTTTTGAAATTTCTTAGTAAACTGTAGTAGTTATGTACTTTTAAATAGTTTGAAACTCCTTTATGATGTAATAACTAACGTATGTAAATTTGAATGAATGGTTAGAATATCACTATATTTATATTTATATATGTCCCGACGTGCTCGAAGGACTAGGCGTCACACTTCCTCTCCTGTTGGTGTAACAATTGACATCATACAATCAAGGGGTTCTATCTTTACAGTTTCTACTTGAGTTATAAAAACAGGTGATACAAATGAATGACTCAATCTAGGATCTATCAAAATATAGGCATCTCTATTGAAAATGGTAAGAGTACCTGTCACCACATCAGGTGTAACTTGGGCATCTTGTCTGGTGATGGAAAAAACTCATCTTGGGACTCTTGGTGGTTCCGTTAGTCCCTTTGCTTCGTCATGCACGCTTCTATTGGGTCCATTATCTCCCATCCTTCTGCTTCCTATGGATGATTATGTTGGCATTCCTACGTACCCGCACTATGGGACTATGTGTCCTGGTTCCTCACATCGGTAATAAACGATCCCCTGGTTAAGCTTCAAGCAATCCTTCTTAAAATGGTCAGTGGCCTTACACTTAAAACAAGCATTTGACTTAGCCTCTTCCACATGACCAGACACTCCTCTGTTCGATCGATTTCCCTTAAATCTCGAGTTCTTGGTTGTCGACTGATAACTCTGACTGCAAAAAGATTGTGGACTCGGAGAATTACTCCTAGCTCCATGTCCTCTTGCCTTATCTGTCAAGGTACTCCCAAACTTGCGTCTCTTAAAGTCCTCATGCATCCCTTCTCCTTCATTTACATATTTCTCAATCATTCTTACTTTGTTAACTAGGTTGGAATAATTATTCATCTCAAGGACTGTCAACCTAGTCCTGATTGAGAAAGCCAATCCCTTTTGAAACCTCCTACACCTAGACTCTTCGTCTGGTACATGTTGAAAAGCATACCTTGACAATTGTGTGAACTTCATTTCGTACTTAGCTACATTTATCCTTCCGTGCACTAGTTCGATAAACTCATGTTTCTTTTCATATTTGTAGGATATGGGTTTGTATTGTTCGTCGAAAGGCTTCACAAAGTGAATCCATGAAATCCCTTGCGGTACGAGAGGGTAAGCTCCTAGCACTGGCATCCTTAACAGCCTTTTAGTGGCTTTTCACTAGTTGTACGCCTCGCCCTTAAACATGAAGGTTAAAAGATTGATCCTATCGTCTTCCGCCACTCCTAGTCTATTTAGGATACGCACACCGTCTCTCAGCCAATTCTCGGCTTCAGTGGGATTAATAGTTCCCACGAACTCCTTAGCGCCTAAGTCTTTGAACTGCTTAACCAAAGAATTCCCATTCCTCATAGCCTGCATTGAAATCCATCTTGCATTCTGTTCGGTCAGTCTCTCAATCGTTTCCAGTATCCTAGCGGTTGGGTCAGGTTGGTTTACCAATTCAGGTTGTACTGGTCCCACGGGTGGGGACACTGTTTGCTGTCCCTCGCTTGGTAGGTTAGAAACGAACGATGCTCTATTAGAATTCTCCATACTTCACCTTATCAAATAAAATAAAGTAGGAGTTAGGGTTTGATACTATAGCTCAACTAAGAGTTATAAAGAAAAGAATAGACAGTTGAACAAGAAAATTCAACACAACAAAGGCTACCTCCTCAATTTGATAACATACTTAGACTTTCAATTAGGAACCTATACCTACATAATGCGTTTTTCAATGGACTTCAAAGCTAGTTAAATCAAACATCCGAAGACAAGGGAGAACACTAGACTTATGGTCCACCACAGACCACACTCTCTCCATTTTTCCTTGCTGCCATGGAGAGCGATGTTCTGCCTCTTTCTGAAACAGCTCTCGCTCAAGTTCTTTTTATAAGACAGATTACAAAAAGATCAAAAGATGTCTTTTAGCTACGAACTCAAGCCTAAAAGACATTCGACAGTGGTAAAACAACTTCTATGAGTTCCTGTTATCTGCAACCACAATGGTTACAGAAGAGTGTATTTAGTATTAAATTGAACAATGAGAAATCAACCACTTGGTTTAGAAAAACTTCATTGAGAAAATAGTTCATCATGCTTTACAAAAGAAAGTGATAACGCCGCATTCACAAGTTATAAAATTTTGTCATCTTATAAACCTAGGGTTTAACAACCACAACTTCATTAACTCACAACTAGACCCAACAGTGTCCAAGTAATTGTCTACTACACGACTAGGAATTCCAACGGTACTGTAACCTCAATTCTCAAAATACGAATTAGCACATGTTGCAAAGAGGATTACTCTTTATCTAGCACAAGCGGTATGTGCAAAATTCGAGACTTAGGCCGCAATGCCTTAGATGGCTAATGACCCCCTTATCATGAAAACCTCCCCTTTAGGGAAAACAAAAACTCATAATTGGGTAACCTCCCTCAATGGGATATAACAGGCCGAACACCCGCATAACTTAGCACTTTGGACAAACAAACTATTTATCATTCATTATTCACACACACATACTTCCTCAAAAAGTATAGGTAGTATAACCGAAATAGTATACCATTTGAAAATAAATAACTACATGCTATCATTCAAAACTCATGATTTCACAACATAAACATGGAAGCATTTTAAAAAGTTATAACACAAGTAAATTGTTCAGGATAATATCTAAGCACTCTCACCTTGTTAAATGATACGTAAACGCTTCCTCTAAAAGGTCCAAAATTCAAATCTCCAATGATAAAATGCCGGTGCTTAACAAGTAATCAAAACATTATGTAAACGTTGGGCATTATCTCTTATTATCTCAAATGGTAAAGGACGTATTTGAGTTTTCGGCTCGGTTCCATGGTTGATAGTTCAAACCTTATTCTTTTAAGTCTTTAAAGAATGTTTTATTATCCTTTGGAGTCAAACAAACACTTCTCAAGACTTGGGCTCACTCATGGAAGTCAAAACACTTTCTAAACATTGTTCATCTTTATTAACCAAAAATTTAGAATCCATTGGTCTCACCGTAAAATATCTTTAAAATACTAAACGTCATTTGTTAGCTACAACATTTTACAGTGTGATAGATATATATGTTAGAAACATTTATTATGAGAAATCTAAGCCGATAGATGCTTCTAAACATGGGTAAAAATTTGTTGAACATAATAGGTCAAAAAACGACGCTATTTGGTAAAAACGAGTTTTAGGAAAAACTGTCCGGTCAAATCACTCCAAATAAATTTTAAATGAAAGACAACTCAATGATCTAGCACTGGATATAAAGATTAACATGAGGATATGTTTTTGGAATTTTCTAAAAATCAGCAAAGTGGGCTATTTTTCTACTTCTTTGGTGTAAAAGTTTAAAAATTATGTTTTGGGCACTTAGACATCATTTTGGGCTCTACCAAAAATCAAACATGCTAATAATAACCTCACAAAGCTTCAATAAAATTAGGTCTTGAAAAAGGCACTGTTTGGTCCCTCAAAAAATTTGGGTAAGTTGAGAAAATGGCTTTTTCTTGGTTTTTCTTTAGTAGACTTGTTCCTACTATTGTTTAACTTGTATTTCGGGTCCATACATGTTATTTACACACTAAAACCAATATTCTCCAGAGGTCTAAACATCCTCATTACATACTTGTTTAACTCATAGAATAAAAATCAAAACGCAAGGCATCATTCCAACCACATCCACTGAGCTATCTCCTATTCGATTCTTTTTGAACTTTCTTGTTTCTAATCTTGTTCTTAGATCTTTAAATCTTATTAAATGTTGTATAGAGGATTTAGAAGAGAAGGTTTAAGAATAGTTCTAGGAGTGCCTACCTTGAATTCTTGATCAATGGAAGCTAGGACTTAAGCTTTATCCCTCCCGGGATTAACCTTCTTCCTTTACTTCCTTTTTCTTTCTTTCTTTCTTTCTTTCTTTCTTCTTCTTCTTCATCTTCTTCATCTTCTTCTTCTCCAAGAACTAACTTTCTCTTTTTAAGATTCCCTCTTGACCGAATTTAACAAGGGAAAATGGTGGATGGGGATCCTCTATTAATAGGCTCAAGTAAGGACTTGTTGTGTAATTAACTGGACTTAAAGTGCAATTTAACAAAGGTAGGTGGGGACTTAGTTTGCAAAATACACTTGGTGGACCTATGTGTTGTCAAAGGGGTGATGATGAAGAGTTGGAAAAAATTTTAGCTGACTAAAACTCTTTTAACTAAAAAAAAGCAGAAAAGTGTTAAAAATATATACGAAGATATTTTGGCACAAAAGATGATTTTTGGATAGTATTATCCTAATTTTTAAGAATTAAGATTTTAGTTTAAAAGATAATAAGTGGAATTTAAAAATATTAAATCTATGCAAAACTGCTAATGTCATGCCCCAAACTTTGGGTCACGTGAAACACCAATAAACAACCATATACAATACCCAACCCGATGTTTACTCACAAAGGAGAACATATAAGAATTAAATATAATCGCCAAAAGGCTTACATAGCACAATTCCAATACCAAAAAAAATGTTATAAGCATACATGGCTTAAAAAGAACAAAAAAAAAGAAGACTATCGATCTTCCACCTTTCCGGCAACCCCAAATCAACTTCCGTGATTGGTACCTGAAAAACATTTTAAATCTCACACCGTGAGCCAAAACTCAGCGGATACTAGACAAACATGAAATATAAGCAAAATATGCTTGGAAAACGAGGTGTAGTTTTCGACTCACATAAGCCACAAGAACGATTTTGAAAACGATTTTGGATTTGAACTCATACGAGTCTCAGAGGAATAAACATGTCGAAAACAATTTTATATAAGGACTCACGAGAGCCTCAAAGAAAATGGTTTGAAAATAGTTTGTATCACGACTCATCAGAGTCTAGAAAATAATTTGATATATAGATATAGTACAATGCTTCACCAGTAAAGATAGACTCCTACGAGCTAAGATTCCCACGAGCCTCACATGCAACACAGCTACATATACACCGACTCTCTCTCGAGCCCTAACAACAGTTCTATCACATTCACTGAGATGCAAGGATAAGAACCCTTTTTGACTCACAGGAGCAATGAAAACGGTTTAAAAATTAGTTTTATACTACGATTCACATAAGTCTTAAATACAGTTTGCAAATGGTTCTATCCATGCCATAATGCGTCACATGCAATCTATGTACCTTTTTGGGCTTTTACCGAGGGACCTCAGCCCCAACTAATGCACCTTCTCGGACTTTTACTGAGGGACTACAGCCCCAAATATTGCCTTGTTGACCAGAGCCAACGTATACAACCAATGTACCTTCTCAGACTTTCACCGAGGGACCTCAGCCTCAACTAATGCACCTTCTCGGACTTTCACCAAGGAAGCGCAGCTCCAACTAATGCACTGTTAACCAGAGTCAACGTATATCTTCACGGGATAAAATCGTAGGACCAATATACACCCTCAATACATATCTTTATGGACTTTCATCATGGGACCAATTTAAACCCTAACTAATGTATCTTTACGGACTTTCACTGAGGGACCAATATATGCTCCAACATATGCATCTTTACGGACTTTCACCGAGGGACTAATATCTTCCCCAACATATGCATATACATAACCAGAGTTTTAAGTGCATCTAAACCACATAAGGCCACATATCCGTTCACAATATGCAAGAATAAACTAGAGTTTATGAGCACAAAAGCACGTATAATCACCACGTTCCACAAAACGACGCCACACAACCCGTTGCGACATCACATCCCACACACCCGACACAACCAACAACTTACCAAACACGACCTATCCAAAGGCCAACACCAAACCTCCCACAAAACGGTTCTTGCCAAATCCCATCTCTAAAAAGGACAACGGACCCACACGTCCTGCACCCAACGGAGCACGAACCACCACACACAACCGTGCACCAACACCCCGCATGAAATGGCCAACACCCCTCTCCATGACTTCAACCAATAAGACCCCATAATCAAATCAACTAAAAAACCACTAGAGGAGAGCAGTCGATAGGGCCCCAAAACCCGATCGACTTAAAGGCCACCACACGACCCAAAGAAACCCCCACACATCCAACACGGCAAACACAGACCCCTAAGGCTCCAACATGACCAAAAGAAACCCCTAAGACCATAACACGACTAAAAGAAAAATGGTCAACACAAATAACGAAAGTGTCGACACAAATAGCAAAAGTGTCAACACAAAAGACAAAAGTGTCGACACAAAACAACAACAGTGTAGTCAACACAAGCATGAAGAAAAAGGGTCGACACTAATAGCGAAAGTGTCGACACAAAGGTGTTGACACAAGCAAAAAAGGTGTCGACACAAAACAACTGCAGCACAGACACCACAAGTAGAAAGAAAAGGTGTCGACACCAATAGCAGAAGTGTCGACACAAACAGAAAAGGTGTCGACACAAACAGAAAAAGTGTCGACACAAAAGCAACAAATTCATATTTTCAATCCAGACGGCTGAACAGCGACGAAAAGCAAATCCTAGTGACGAAAAAAGCTTTTTAGCCCCAAATTAAACTAGCCAAACACCCCTTCTACAACCTACAGACATACACAAGCCCAAAACTACCACAAAACCTCGAGAGAAACACTCGAAACCCGATTCCATCCACCCATACAAAAAAAAAACAACCAAAAATGATTTTAAACCAAAACCCAATTTATAAACTGATTTTTCATGTATTTTTAAACGGTAAAAACGCATATAATTTCACGTAGTACCCTTATAAGACATGAGAGTCTAGGATCCTACCTTGATGAGTCAAAAACTCGATGTCTCGAACCACATGAAAAAACAAACTTCGTCAGAATAGAATTCCGTCCGGATGAACGCGTAGCCCACCACGAGGAGACTAAGAATCTACTATATGATCGTCGAAAATTGAGCCCTGGCCCCCAAGAATCTAGAGAGAAGGTAGAGCTTTGGTTTGAAAAAAGAAAACTTAGCCACCAAATTTTTAAAAATATCTCAATAAAATATTTAAGGCTAGATATTTATAAGCCACGAAAATATCTTTTTTTCTGAAATTCGCACCACCATGCCCAACGGCCCCGGTATCAAACCCAACATGCATTTCTAAGCCCGAACATGCACAAAAAGACATATAAACATGCTACAACAAAACGATAAACAACGCGTCCAGAAAAGGCCAAAAAAAAAACGGGTCAAGATCTCACAACTAAATTTATACAGAAAAAGTTTTCAAATAGTGCAAGTTTTGGTTGGGCACCAAGACAAATCCCAAAATCTATCAAAATTCATCAAAAGTATAAAAGTTATACTTTTTGGGCACACTTCCCCATGTGGCGGCCACATGGGGTATTTTCCTTTTTTTATTTTAATTATTTTATTTTTGTATTTAATAATTCATGGATTAAAATTTTGGGTCAAATAATTAAATTTGGGCCTTTTCTTAGATTTTTGAATTGGGCTTGATTCATGAACTTTCTTTTAATTTTGTGGGCCTAAAATAAATAATTTGGGTCTTACTTAAGTTGGGTCATTCTTACTACTTAGGACTCATTCTTAGTCTTGGGCCTTGTGTGTGTTTGGGATTTAGTGAAGAAAAATGGGCCTTAACTAACCTTTGGGCTAAATTTTCTATTTATTTCTTTATTGGGCTTAAGGATTTGAGCTCTCAATTCTGTAACTTTAAACCAACACTAGATTTAGTCCATCCCTGTCACGCCCCGAATCCCGGGGACCCGTGAACTAACCCCAACCTGACCCTTCTAAGGGTCATCCGTTAGCACTTCCACTTTACTTTAGATTTGAATTCGAAACATATTTAAAATATAAATGTTTTCGTGATCCACTATATTTTTAATTCATCGATGCATAATAAATTATAAATAATGCTTCAAGTCCCACAAGATCGTTTACTAAACAATATGTCATTTCATTCGTTCAACTTATCCAAATTACAAGAACAAGATCAAATACATCAAATTCTTTTAATTTTATGTGTACATATTGCATAAGAAAGGAAATACTAGACACCCATCTTCTAGCCCATTCCCAAAATACCTCCATCATCTCGGTATCATCGATTCTCCTTAGAACCTGAAAAATGGTTTAACAGTTGTACGTGAACCGAAACTCGTAGGATATAGATTAATTCAGATGTAATGCATGATTTGTGAGGTGTGATGGGTGCAACCGGAATAAAATGCAAGTTTCATAAATTTGTTATTTATTCTCACACACACACACCCACGCACGCCAAGTTATTCATTCATTAACCCTTTTTCAACATATTTCTTTCTTTCACATTTATTCTCATTTCTCGATTTTTCACAAAGACCAAATCACATTTTCATTACCAAATTTATCATGAAAATCGTATCACAATTAATTTATCATAATTAATGAACCGGTATCGGGTGTAGCTTATAGAAACCACCTCCCTATTCTCCTAATAGGCTACGCGAAGCCATTGGCTAATAGACAGCTCTATAACTCACCATGACACAACACCACGTTTCGAGGGCTAACCCGAGGGCACGTGGTCCCCATCTTGCGCAAGTTTTCGATCTTTTACTGCGACCCACCAGGCCAACTTAATCTACATTAATCCATATGGTTCATTATTTGTTTATTTTTCACAAAAATTCGGGAGTCCAACCCACAACTGGTTCCTCTCCCAAAAATATTTTCTCATAGTATCTTTTTTCAATTTTTCATCTCAAGTTTTCATTTCATTTCATTTCCAATCAAGTCTTATTTTAACATTCCATCATTTCCTTCAATTCAAATGCCATCATAAATGTCAACACATAATTTCTTATAATCACAATCCATTTATCAACTTCATGAAACATCAACGCATAATTAACTCACACATGACCATGTCATTTGAAACAAATGAAATGCACCCATCATATGCATATACATGTATATACAAGTTAAAATTCATGTTTCATGTTTAAAGCTTCAAAATCTTAATGATAACCATATCACGACATAGTCCAGAATTACCTGTAATCATACTCGCTCTCAAAGCTTTAGTAATATGTCAAAAACTGATCTTTATCACAAACACAACCAAATGGAACAATACTTACATCCCAACCCAAGTGTAGAGTAGGTATATTCATAGCCCAAGTGATAGGAAATTCGATGAAAAGGTTCAGCATTGATGAAAATATACTTTTTCAAAGAGTTTGGCCAAAATCGGGTGAAAAATGGTTAAAAAAAGTTGAATACCCACGCTATTTTAATCATAACTTTTTCTAAAAAATGAAGTTTCTTGTGAGAGTAGTCTTGTTGGAAAGAGGACTTCCGGGGATTTGATTTGAGTACAAGAACGACCCAATTCGGAGTCCGGATGAAGGAGATATGATCGAACAAAGTTGACCAGGCATAGTCAGTCCGCTCGAGCAGACATAGGGCGCTCGAGCGCCCAACTCTCTGCCAGTTGAGCGCTCGAGCGGACAGGGCTCCGCTCGTGCACGCTGTCGCCCGAGAAAACTTCAGATTTGCCCCTGTTTTGATTTCCAAACCCCAAAATGCATAAACATTCAAAATTAAGCTTTAAATCACCTTTTCCAATCACAAAACGTTGTATTCAAAATCTCATAACCCTCCCTTCGACAACAATTTCTCAAAAACATGATTAAATCACTTCTCCAAAACCCCCAATTTCATAAAACTCAACTCAACTCAACTCATACACACCTATCAAATATTCAAATCTCATATGAAATTTACTTGGTTTTTACATATGTAATCAAAATATCAACCCAAATCAACAAAGACTTATGAGAGAATCTAGATCCTACCTCGGATTTGCTCAAAAGCTTGAAATCTCTTCAAATTCTCTCTCCTAGGGTTTGGATCTTGGGTGTTCTTGCCTCCTCGATGCTCCATCTTCCACCTCCATTCTACAAAACTTGGTTTCCATCCTTGCTTGCTCACAATTTTGCCTCAATCTTCAATTTGAAGGATGGAGGGTTAGGGTTTACATGGGGAAAGTGGGTCTCTCTCTCTCACTCTAGAAAAGAAGAAGAAGAGAAGAGGAAAAGAGAAAGAAGAAGGGGTCTCACGTGGGTTATAATATGGACACACACACACACACACACACACACACACACACACACACACATATATATATATATATATATAAAACCCCCAATTTGTCTCCAACCTTCGAGATCATTCCAAATATTTCTCGATAGCTTGCTCGAGCGGACCCCCATCGCTCGAGCGGTGACCCCTGGAGCAGAACTCTACGAAATTCCTTAAATTTCAACTTAAACCTCCAACTTTGCTCACCTTTAAATATTTCAATTTATCCATTAATCTAGCCATATCAATATTGTTCGTTGCCTTGTATCTCAATATCACCTTCACATATTATTAATTTCACTATAAATGAATAAAGTTTTATAACACCAACGCCCAAATTTAATTCCATCTCCCCACTTAACTGAAGACATAAAATCACAGAAATAAATACGTATCAGGCCGTTACAATCCCAATTCTCAAGTTCAAGAAAACTCTAAGTTTAGTTTAGATCTTCTCTAAGGAGTTAGGTTCAGAGTTCCTTTCCATAGCTAACGTTCTGACTAACTTCGGTTCACATTTTCGTTTATATTAGTTTCAAAAATATGGGTTATTACACAAACACAGTCTTGCTTTTCTGCTGTGTCCTTGATGTGAGATTCTTCCATGATTATCTCCTCTTCCTCATCTTCAGTTAAGATAAACCTTTTTGTAATAGATTCAATCAATTCCTCTATTAGGGCACAAAGGGGCCCCTCCATTTCCCCCCTATGAAGGGGATCAGTTCTTACACATAGGTAAGACAAAAGCCTCCGGAGTGGAGGATATTCAAGTTCCAATTCATTTTGATGATATATCTTGATTAAATTTTCATTAAACTCTAATCAACTGTCAACAAGTTAAAATTGTGACAGTTAAGTTATCTTTAACTAACCTATAATAGTTCCATACCTCTCATCATATTAATGATCTTTTTAGCACAAATTATGGAACTCAACCACGGTCTACAGTAGTTCGGACATTTTGAGAGAGTGTAGTGAGTCGTGAGCAAATTGGCATTTAAAACTATTTTACATCAATTAAAGTATGTAAGTTCATAAAACATTTAAAATGGTCGACTTGAAGACTTAAAAACAATTAAGATGAATATATCTAATAATTGATTTTTTTTAGAAGAAATTCAGTGGATACATGATGATGCTGTCATTATTGCACCAATAATAAATAATGAAATTGCCCAAGTAGAAACTACTATTCTGTAGTCCAATTGTCATTCTTACGAGGACAATAAAGTTATGTTGCGTTATTTTCGGACTAGTTCTTAAAATTAAAGTTGAAAAAAAATTAATTGAATTTATAATATTGAATTGAATGATTTAGGAAAATGGGAATTAATCTAATGGGACTTTAAGAGTGAGAAGCCTTGGGGGTTCAAATCTACCCTAACGTCGTAATGATGAAATTATACTAATCACTTATTTGAACTATTTATTCACAATATCCATTATGGTTAGAAGTCTTAACGTGCATTTCAAGAGAATTAATAAGACTAAATCTAGCATAAACCATCTTTGACGGCACGAGTTGTACTCGACAAATTCGGCACAATCCATTCTCAAAAAGCATAATCTATCTTACGTTTAGAGCACATTCAAAAGTAAAACGTTGTACAATTGGATACTCTTAATTACAAAAAATAAATACGCAAACCAAGAATAATCATGATATTGAATATGCAAATTCCGCCCCAACGATGGTAGGCTCGGGGAGAGCTTCTCTCTCTAGAGAAAGCCATACCCCAGGATCACACCCATGACAATGGTGGGGTGTATCTAAGCTTATTGCTAGTTGAAGTACATAGGATAGACAAGACCCGTCGAGCCTGTTTTGCTATGATGTGCAGATCTGAAGCTAGATCTACTAAGGTTTTGGGTTTGCTGAACTTCGATATTGGCAAAATATGTTGGTGCACCGCGATACTAGATTAATTAATCTTGGGTATTTTGCAGTGGAGGAAATGTTTTGCTGCAGTTCCAAGATCGGTCTGGTTATTTTTCGGATCATCCATAGCCGTTACTTATGTTAATTTTTTTAAGATTATATTTTGGTTCGGTGGCTGTTGCTTTGGTTCCTGGTTCAGCGAATAGAGATCGAAGATGACGTATGGTTTTCTAGAACATCATCACCATGGTTTATTTATTGTTAAACTCGCTATCGTCTGGTTTAGACCGAGCGGATCTGCAGTTCGCTTGGTGTTGATGACATTATTGCTAATATTCAAACGCAACAGTGGGTTTTAGATCTGGGTTGGGGGTTTGATGTCTCTATTTATGCGTTATTACTCAAGATAGATTTTAATCCAGACCTTTTAGATCTGGTATGTTGAGAGCTTTCTAAGTAGGATGAAGATGATGGCTGGGTCTGTTTATGGTTCGGCAGTTCCATGGAGCAGGTTAGAGGTTTATCTGTGGGTTTGAGCAGATTATTTGTTCTGCTTACATGAGGATGAAACCAGTTGTCTTTGTGCCTGGGCAAAGGTAGACGAAGATGAATTGAGCTACACGCACGGCTAGGAGAGTGGGCGAAATATGCAATTTGTAATGTCAGGAGTATACGCGGCTTCTCTTGCTGTTTGATGTGTTCCTTTCGCACGTATTTTGTTGCATTGTGGTGGGCCCATGCTGAATTGTTTGTATTTGGCAGAGTGTATGTGGGCTTAATACCATGGGTTGGTTTTATATGCTGAGTGGTTTTATACACGGCTGAAGGGTAACTACCGAGTGGTTTTATATACTGTGGGCCCACGGTTTGTTAATTTCCAGTATCGATTTGCCTCCTTGTTGGTTTAGCCGTGTGCGGCTGAAGGGTAACTACCGAGTGATTTTATATACTGTGGCCCCACAGTTTGTTAATTTCCTGTTTCGGTTTGCCTTGTTTTGAAATATGGACCACGTTGGTTAAGCCGTGTGCGGCTGAAGGGTAACTACCGAGTGGGATGGTTGATGAGGGGAAGTGGGACTGCAGAGCATAATGGGATTTAATGGCTTGAGAGGTTTTAGTGGGGCCCACGATTTACATGCTTTATGCTGGTGGGATGTGGGTCCCAATGCGTTAGATGCCCAGGACTTGGTTTTTCAAAATTTTGGGCTGGTTGTTGATTGCAGATTTTTGCTAAGGATTTTTTAAGTTGGGGCCCACGGTTTTGGTGGGGCTATGCGTTTATCTAGAGAGTGGGCCCAGGTGGTTTATGGGTGGGATAATGGAGTTAAAATCGTGAGGTGTGGGCTAATAGCTGGCTATTCGGTTTTGTGGGTTTCAAAAATCACATGATAGATTTCGTTGCACGTTGGTGTTGTGGGCTCATAATAGGTCATTGAGAATGGATGACTTGGTGGGCCAAGAGAGATAAATTGTAGAGATGGTTATAGCTTGGTGATTGTCATTGGGTTTTTGTTGGATCTTTATATTGTTTGGGAAGTGCTCGATTTCTCACTTGCTAGGACGCGAAGATGGGCTTGATGGTTTCCCGAGCGAAGGTTCTCTTGCGTAGAGAACTAGTTTCTTTGACTTCTTTAACTTGTGTGGTTTTGGTGCTTTCTGACAGAGTTTGGGGATCGATTTGATTTTTGAGGAGTTTTTGGGGGCCGGTCATTTATTTGGCCATGAGTTATGATGCTTATTTTTGGTTGGACCACCGCTTTGTCTCTTGCTGGATGTCTTGTTCTCTTGTTCTTGTATGAATTTAAGAGCCTATTACCTTTTGAGGAGCCAATCTTCAGCAGGAATTAGGAGTTTTAGTAGTCTGGTCTGCTGATGAGTTTTGGTCCTTTACTTGTACTTTGGTGTTCTTGTTCTATTCATGCGGGTTGTGTATGGAATTTGTTTTTTTAGGAGTAGCCCCACTGTCAAGCGGGGGTTGGGTGTGTTTTGTTATTTTGTTATTAGGTTTTTTCGTCTCCTTTTAGATATGTTGGTAAGTGATGTAACAACCTGGGGTATGCCCCTTGGAAACATGTACATTTTTCTTTTTCTGTTATTTTATAATTAATTACTCAAAAAAAAAAGAATATGCAAATTTTGTCAAGTGTTATACATATAAAGTAAAAACAACAAAATATGTTAATCAAGTGTATAGTTCAAACATCATTTGACTAGGATTTCACCTAAAACTCTAAGAGAAGCGTCTAGCCGCTCATGCTTGTAGACGATGATGTAGAATTCTTGGTCAATTTTTCCATGGAAAGGCGTTCTAATGGAGTTGTTGTTCTTTTCCGCCTCTTTTGACAAGTTTGAGAACCCTAACTTTGAGTTAGGGTTTGGGTTTTTAATAGTTGCATCAATTATGCTCGTTGGAGCAAAAGTTTTCACTCTGCTGCATAATTCTGTCCAGATGAAGGTCGCGGTCATCTAGACGGATTGGTTCAAACTGTACAGTCCCCGTCTGGACAAATTTATCATGCATGCTTCATTTTGTCTTCTTTTCAAGCTCGGAGTAACCTCAAATCTTTTGGGCCCTCGTAAGCCTTCAATTAAGCTCCAAATTGGGTCCATACGACTAGAATGGTATGAAACCATGAAATGAATAAAAATATCAAGAAATAATTATAAAGGATCTAATAGATATAAATTAGAGGGCCGAAATGCATATTTTTAAGATTTGATCACACTCCCTAACTTACACTTTGCTAGTCCTTGATTAAAGAAAAGCAAAGAAAAAAAATTAAATGAGAGTAATCTAAGCACAACCCACTTTGTAGGATGCACGTTTGGAATTAGTTTGTACAACAAGCTTTGAAACCCCTAGATTACCCACAATGGACGGGTTATGGTCTCGTGAGGGTTTCTAAATATTATAGCCACAAACATTGCTATTTAAACTTAGTAAGTTGATTTTCACTTTTTTTGGGTAATTAAATGTATTATAAAAAAAAAACAAGAATATAAGGGGTATACCCCAGGCCTTACAAACCCAAAGAAAACAAAAAAAGACAGACTAAGAGCCAAGCAAAAGCTAAACATAAAAACCACCAACAACTCCACTCATGTGTATCACTCAACTCTCCAACAAAGTAGATAGAAGCAAAAACTCACAGCCGATACCATCCAAGCCACTACACAAGAAACAAACGCAATTCATAATCGTTAGTAAAAGTCTCACATCACTCACTCAATATAGGAGGCCACCCACACTCCAAACAAAAGATCCCAAAACTCACCGCTCCTAAACCTTCCATGGAGCCCTGCATAAAAACAAACTTACAGGGAATATGGATTAGGAATCTCGCATACACTCGCTCAACATGGAGGAAACATTAAGCCCTCCAAGGAGGGAAAAGAGACAAAACCTCACACACTGCCTTGCAAGACGTCCAGGCTGCAACAAATAATAAACAGTTAGTAAGCAGCATTATTGGAGAAAATATCCATCACCATGCTCCAATCCTCCTGAATTTTCTTATTAAACTGAGAGATAGGCACTCTCCTAATAGAGGAGAGCTTCTCTCTTATCATATCAGAGATATCCCTAAACACACCCTCCCAACCCTTCTTCTTGCCTTGAAATTTTTTAAGGTTATGCTCCTTCTAGATACCATAAACAAAGATGGACAGAACCAATCTCCTAACGCTAGCTCCCAGGGAATTACCAACCACCTTAGTGGCAAAAGAGTCCCTCCAGGCCATCCACGAACCCTCAGTCCAACTAACCCTACATTTGGCTAAAACCTTAGTCCAAATAGGCTTAGTAAAGGGGCAAGCAAAGAAAAGATGATCATGAGACTCGACAGCCCCGGAATAGAGGCAACAACTAGCATCACACTCAAGACCAAACATCCTAAGCCGGTTCCTCGTACTAAGGCGACCCCTCACAGCAATCCAAAGTATAAAACTTACGTGAGGAATGTGGTGTTTGAACCACACCAATTTACACCAAAACTGCGCAGGCTTATGAACCCGAATCTCCTCCCAAAGAGACCCAATCGAGAACTTATTACCATTAAGGGCCCACTTAATGCTATCACAATGGGATGCATCAGGAAAAAAGCTAACAGCCCTACGCATCTCCAAAAGATCCAGCGTCACAGCAGAGGGCCATCTCTAGTGGTCACCAGTCACAATCTGATTAACCCTAGCATCCAAGCCCATACCGGAATCATACACAATCCTAGACCCCCTAGCCTTAACCAAAGACCCCCAAGGATGCCAAGGGTCTAACCACAAGAAAGTATCATCACCATTATCAACTTCATAAAGAAAAAAATGCTTGACCAACGGTCGAAGTTGGAGGATCTTCCTCCAGCACCAAGAGGCTACATGTAGAATTTTAACAGCCCAAAAGGATTTACCATGAAGAACATTAGATTTAATCCACATGCACCACAGGGACACATCCCCCTATTAACAAGAACCAAATATGCTTGGCCACCGCAGCTTTATTCCATAGAACCATGGATTTAATCCCAAGGCCACCTTCTTTATGAGGGACACACACCTCCTCCCAAGCGACTTTAGCACCAGATGACTTCATATCAGGACCACTCCATAAGAAAGCCCGAAGTAAACTCTCAACCTCACGGAACACTTTCGTGGGGAGGATAAACAAAGAGGACCAATAAACCTGCATGGAAAAAAGAAGGGAGCTAATCAACTGGACTCTACCAGCGTAAGAGAGAAACTTACTAGTCTAAACCTGGATCCTACCAGCAATCCTATCAATGAGAGGTTTACAATCCCAGTATGTAAGCTTAGTAGTAATAACGGGAACCCCAAGATATCTAATAGGGAGCGAGTCCTCACGAAAACC